>CAUYRH010109836.1:0-12984 GCA_963574655.1 Perodicticus potto
CAAGGCTGTGATCCAGTTCCCTCCAATGAGCAGATGCTCCAGAGGTTTGTGCTTGCCTGGGTCACAGGGTGGTCTGTGGCTCCTCAGCCAGGCCGCCACTCTCTGCCACTCTCTGTCACTACTTGGCAGGGGGAGGTAAGGCCTGACAACCTGTGTGCTTGATAGGGGCTGGGGTGATTCACTCAGTTCCAGCCCTGTCCCTGATTGATGTTGCTGATAGAACAGAACAAGTTTGCAGAATTTGTTAGCTTCCCCTGTGGATCAGATGTTGGGCTGCAAATGGGGCTTACTCAGTCTGTGAGTCCCAGCTCTTTGTCTCAGTTTTCATCCCCTGAGGGCCAGGTGCATCTGAAGCTGAGTAAAGCAGTCTCTGTCCTGGGAGTCAGCTGTCTCTGCACGTGTATTCTAATCCCTGTGCTCCACCGGGCCGGTACTGTACTGGTGGCTGCCACAGGAGAAGCCACCCGGCTTCCCCTGTCCTCCCAGAGGGACTGGGAGTGTCTCCTCAAAACATCCCCAGGGGTATGAGCCCCAGTGCTATTGTTCCCGCCACTACGGGCTGCCACTCCATGCCTCAGGGGACCACCTCTCCAGTTCGGCCTCCTCTTAGCTTACTTTCGTCTCCCCACTACGAAGCTGGAAAATCAGCACAGATCGTCAACAGTCCACGCCCTGTCCACAACCCTCAAGAAAATGTCCAAGAATCTGGATTCCATGGGGGACAGGCCTCCAGACCTCGGGATGAGAGTGGAGAGGAGGGCTGGGAGTTTAAACTTGCAGATATAGAACATATACTGTTTATGTATAGTTTTATACAGTTTTATGCCTGGCAGGAGAGTGCCATGGCACCCTAGTAGGGGAAGGAGGTCTGGTTTTTAGAGGCTCTCTCCTGTGGGGTAGAGTAGAAGGACACCTGAATTCTGCTTGCTTGTTTGTATGTAGGTTTGAAGTATACTGTGAGCCTTTCTCATGGGGGAGGGGACTCTCATCCACTTGGCTCTGTGTTCTATACCTTTTGTTTGTGTCCTTGGGGTTGCAGGTCACCCCAGCAGGGTTGATGTGTGTTCTTTGACCTTCTCTTTTGGCTCAGATCCAAACCATTGGCTTTCTTGCTAAATTTCTGTCCTTTAACTCTCCTTCTGGATGGGAGCCTCTGCAGAAAGCTGGCTACAGGCCGCTATCTTGGCTCCTCCTTGAAAACTGTGATTTCAACAAGAATTTCTCTGACACTCAGATTTTTCCACCTTTTATAGTTCAGTGAACCTCAATGTTGGAAAGTTCTTATCTTTAAAGATATAGGCTTTTTTAATCCATTCATGGCTTGATAGACATTTGGGCTGCTTCCATGACTTGGCAATTATGAATTGGGCTACAATAAACATTCTGGTTCAAATGTCTTTGTTGTAAAATGATTTTTGATCATCTGGGTATTGCAGGATTGAATGGTAAAATTGTGGTTGTATATGTATATCATGGAATACAATGCAGCCATAAAAAGGATGGCAATGTTACATCTTTTATGTTTACATGGACAGAGCTGAAACTTATTTTTTTTAGTAAAGTATCTCAAGAATGGGGAAAACAGGTATCCAATGTACTCAATACTATTATGAAACCAATATATAATCACCTACACATTCATACAAATGATAAAACACAACTGTAGTCCAGAAACAAGAAGGGAAGAGAAGGAAGAGGGGAGATGAGAGAGGAGGGGGTGGGGGTAGGGAGGGTATTTGGTGGGACCTCACCTATTGTACACAATGCAATGGTCCATTTCTAAACTATTAAGAGTATAGTTTAAAAGTCTTAACACAACAAATAAGTAAGTGGGGTGATGGTTATGTTAATCACTTTGATGTAAGCATTCCACATTGTATATCAAATCAGTGCATTGTACCTCATAATAATACACAGTTATAATTTAATAAAAAATAAATATATAGGTTTTAATGTCTATTAAATACAAATTCCTTCAAGAAGACACATATTACATAATAGTGTTTCTCAGATTTCAATAAAGAACTCATGGGAGAATTAAAAAAAAAAAAGACTGACATATCCAGAAGCAGGAGCAGACACTGAAACAAATAATGGTTTTTAGCAGCTCCATAGGCAGTGCAGACTCTTGAACACAGGGTGTTCAAGATCTCTGCATCTACAGTCTCTGCTGTGTGTACTCAGTGGGCCTTTGTATCAGGGATACTGCCTCCCACAGTTTATAGAGTGCTCAGATCAGACTGGCCTGCACCATTGGGGCATTTATTTTGCATCACAAGAAGTTCAAGGATGAAGAGGCTTCAACACCCTGCCCACAGTTCTCCGACTTTCTTTTCCTCCCCTCTTTTGCCCAGCAGCAAGATGACTACAGCATTTCTGAGTGCTACATTCAGTCCTGGTCCACACTATGGAAAGACCAAGGATGGCACATCTGGTGTCCCTTTCTTAGAAGTTAAGCAGGGAATCAAAGGCCCCTTCATCGAAGCTGAATTCCTCTTATGACTCATTTACTCAAAATAATCACATACCTTTCCTCACCACCCACTGGGAAGGGACATAGAATTATTATAGGAATGGTCCTATCAGTATCCACCTTTCCTCTGAGAATTGTCATGAAATAGGTATAGACCTAAACATAATGAGGATAAGATTATTTTAGAAATAAGAGAAAAGATGGGTGTTGGGTAAGAAACTAAGAGCCTCTGCTCCAGTCCTCAACTAATACTATAATTGTTGAGAAACCAAATGGCTGAATGTGCATGATTTCTGAGAAGATTTGATTAGGGAAAGAAATAAAAGCAGTGGATATGGAGTTGTTTTCTGGATCATTTCTCATCCCACAGTAGCAGTGTGACCTTAAAAAAAAATATTTCCTGAGCCTCAGTTTCCACATTTATAAAATGAGATTATAATACTTGCCCAATGTAATTCACAGTGTTATTATGGGAATTAAATATATGTGTGTAAATGTTTTGTGTATGACAAAAGGCTATGTAAATGTGAGGCATTATTATTATTAATATTCAGAATTTAATCAACCTGGTTATTGTGTCAGTGAGCAAATATTTATTATTTTCCATGAGCCAAATGCAATTTACATATGAGCTATGTGAGACCATGGGAAAACGTAACATGCAAAAAATATATAAAATCACTGAGGAATCAAAATGTTGCATGTCTAAAATTACATAATACATCATTAAAAGAACAACACAAAACAACTTAAGTGGTATGAAGAAAGTTGGATTGACATTAAAAAAAATAAAATATAATTCCTACATCATATTTTAAAAAACCAAATTCTCAGCAGAATAACAATCTAAACAGGGAAGTATATAAAAGTGTTAGAGAAAATATTGGAAAACATTTATTTTTTATTTATTTATTTTTTTGAGATGGAATCTCACTCTGGCCCAGGCTAGTGCCATGGCATCAGCCTAGTTCACAACAACCTCAGAATCCTGGGTTCAAGTGATCTTCCTTCCCCAGCCTCCTGAGTCACTGAGACTGAATGCAATACCACAACACCTGGATTCTTTTTCCATTTTTAGTAGAGACAGAGTCTCTTTCTAACTCAGGCTGGTCTCAAACTCCTGAATGCAAATGATCCTCCTACCTTAGGAGGAGTGCTAGGATTACAGTCATGGGCCATCATACCCAGCCAGAAAACATTTACTTTGAGTTTCAGGTTGGAAAGGCTTTCCCAATCAAATTTCAAAATCCTGAGGCCATAAAGATAAAAAATAGATGCATTTTAATGTGTAAAATGTAAATATCTTACCAAAAAACCCATCATAACTAAGAATAAAAGACAAGTGACAGTCTAGGATAAAGTATTTGTAACATTTAAAGCACATAAGTACTAATTCTATAAAACAAACTTGAAGTAAATTAAAAATCAATAAGATTTAAAACTGCACAATGTTTAGTAAAAGAGAATTAATTTATAAAATAAATATTAAAAGACTGTCCATCCTCATAAGTACTAAAAAAAATTCTAAAAACAAAAATAACAAGATAATAGTTAGTTGCTAGATTGGCAAAATTGTTCAAAGGTTAATAACCCATACTACAATGTGTGATATAGGGAAATTGATACATAATGCCATGTGGGTGAAATGTAAACTTGTCTACCTAATTTGGAAGGCCATTTTTCAATGTTTTACAAAAACTTGAATGCCTATATTCTTTAAATTAGCAATTTGCATTTTAAAGATCTACTGTGGGTGAAATATTTCCAGGGTGCATAAGAATGTATATGGCTCTAATTCATTTTGTTATGGAAACTTCAAAATGGCATAACAGGGTACTAGTTACATAACTAATAGAAAAGAAATATCATTTAATGCTGGCATAAAAAATATTACTGTAGATTTCTACATAGCAATATGTAAAAATGCCAGAATTTATGGTCAAGTGACAAAAACAAATTAGAGACTACAGATAATCTATGATCCTACTTTTTCTTTAAAAATGCTATAATTATATATTTCCCTATATACACACACAGATACAAAGTGAGAGAATTCTAGAGTCTGGAACGAGAAGTGTGATATATTCTAAAAAATTGAGTGGCAGGAAAATTTTTCTAAAGGGAAAAAGTATAAATTTTACATTTTTGTATGATAACTATTTTTCAGGTCTTACCTCCTTTGTGAACAAAGCCTGATTCTATATCTTGTGCAGTTGATTTAGCTTCTACTCTAGAATGACTCCTTATTACCATGTTTTCTGGTGTTCTGTTTCCAGGCTCTGCCTCCTAAAACCCATATTTTAGACTACTGTGTTTCAGGATAGTGAAAGGTTCCAGAGGCCTGCAGTGGTCCATAGATAAGTCTCTAGAAAGGTGTGGTTATTGGGCACTTAAATTGTGGCTAGAGAAAATAGACATTCTGTAAATATAAAGTACATAGTAGACTTCAAAGATCTAGTATGAAGAAAAGAATTTAAAATATTTCATTAATAATTATATACTGGGTACATGTTGAAATGATACTTTGATATATTGGGTTAAATAAATTACATATTAAATTTTAAAACATCTCAAGAGAAGTCATATATGTAAATATATACAGATATATGTATATATATTCACATATATATGAAAAAATGTACACAAAATGCAACTTATTGAAATTTGTGAGGTTCAAGGAAAGCCATGGTTAGAGGGAAATTTACAATATTGACTAGCAAAAAGGAGACTTGGTGCCCATAGCACAGTGGTTACAGTGCCAGCCATATACACCCAGGCTGGCAGGTTTGAACCCAGCCTGGGCCAGCTAAACAACAATGACAACTGCAACATAACAAAACAAAACAAAAAAATTAGCTGGGCATTGTGGTGGGTGCCTGTTGTCCTGGCTATTTGGGAGGCTGAGGCAAGAGAATTGCTTACGCCCAATAGTTTGAGATTAATGTGAGCTGTGATGCTTCAGCACTCTACTGAGGGCGACTCTATAGAATTCTGTCTCAAAAAAAAAAAAGAAAGAAAAAGAAAAAGAAAAAAGTTCTAAAACTGACAATTGAAGTTTCTATTTAAGAAAACTAGAAAAAAGAATAGCAAATAAAATTCAAAGTAAGCAGAAGGAAAGATATCATAAAAATAAAGCAGAAATAAAAGTAATTGGAAATAGAGAATTAATTATGAAATCAATAAAACTTAAAGCTGGTTGTATGAAACAATCAATACAATCAATAAACCTATAGCCAGGGTGACTAAGAAAGAAAAGAGATAACATAAATTGCTAATATAATTAATAAAAGAGGGGTCATTACAATAGATGTCATAAACATTAAAAAGAGAAATAGAGAATTATTATAAACAAACTCATGCCCACAAATAATTTGATAATCTTCATGAAATGGACCAATTCCTTATGACACAATCTGCCAAAACTCACACAAGAAGAAATAGATGGTCTCAAGAGGCCTATATCTAGAAAAGAAATTCAATCAATAATTAATAACCTCAAAAGAAGAAAGCGTCAGGCCAAGGTAAGAAAGAAATTATATTATTCCTCTACAATATCTCCCAGAAGATAGAAGCATAATTCCTAACTCATTCTGTGAGGCCAGCATTGCCCTAATACCAAAACCACAAACATTACAAAAAATAAACAAGCAAGAAAACCAACTCTCAGAAACCATAGAACACCTAGAGATCAATATCTCTCATAGTCATAAAAGCAAAAATCCTCAACAAAATATTAGTAAGTCAAACAAATGTATGAAAAGAATCATACACTTTGACCAACTGGAGTATGCAAGACTACTTCAATGTGTGAAAATCATTTAATGTAATCTAATACATCACCTAGTTAAAGAAAAAAATTCCATGACTTTATCAGTAGATGCAGGAAAAAGCATTTGATAAAGTCTAACAAAATCCATTCATAATTGGAAAAAAAGATTTCAGAAAACTAGGAACACAGAGTGATAACCTCAACTTAATAAAGAACATCTAAAAAACCCTATAGCTAGTATCATAATTAGTTGTAAGAAACTTGAAGCTTTCTCACTAAGATTAGAAACATGGCAGGGATATCTCTTCTCACCATTGCTTTTCAACTTCATACTGAAAACACTTGCTAATGCAATAAAAGAAACAAAAAGAAATAAGGAAGAAAGGATGGGAGGAAGGAAGGAAGGAAGAAGGAAAAAAGGAAAGAAGGAGGGAAGGATGGAAGGGAGGGAGGGAAGGAAGGAAGGAAAGTGAAAGAGATACAGACTTCATGGTAAAAAATAAAACTATTTTTGTTCACAAATGATATGATTTTCTTCTCAGAAAATCCAAAAGAATCAATAATGACAAAAAATTCCTGAAACTAATAAGTAATTATAGCAAGTGTGTAGGGTAGGAGGTTGATATGCAAAAGTCAATTACTTTTGTGTATACCAGTAATAAATAAAGAGCATTTGAAATAAAAACACATTACCATTTATCTTCAAAAGGAAATATTTAGGTATAAATCTAAACAAATTTATGTAGGATCTATATGAGGAAAGCCATCAAATTTTGATGAACTGTATCAAAGAAAGACTAAATAAATGGGAAGATACCCATATTCATATGTAAGAGTATATTATCATAATGTCTACTCTTTCCACTTTGAGCTATAGACTCAATGCAATTTCAATCAAAATCCTAGCAAGTCTTTGTTTTGGGGTGGGGTTTGTTTTGTTTTGTTTTGGGTTTTGATGGAGCTAAAGATTTTATGAAGAGGTAAAAGACTCAAAATAACCAACACAATATTAAAGGAGAAGAAAAAATCAAAGTATAGCATTATTTCAAAGTTAAGATTTTTTGTGAAGCCATAGGTACCAAGACAGTGAAGTGCTGGTGAAATATAAGTAAATAGATCAATAGAACAAGATAATATAGAAATAATTGCAATGGAGCAGAGATAATCTTTTCCACAGATAGTGGAAAAACAAATGGACATCATAATTCAAAAAAACAAAAAGAATCCAGTTAGTGACCTTTCATTCTTCACAAAAATTAATTAAAATCAATAATAGATCTAAATGTAAATGCAAAACTATAAAACTTCTAAAGGGGAAGATCAGAGGAAAACTAAGTGACCTTGAACTTGGTGATAACTTTTTAGAAACAACTATGAAAGAAAAAATTGATAAGCTGGACTTAATTTAAAT
The DNA here is from genome assembly GCA_963574655.1 of Perodicticus potto. Lineage (NCBI taxonomy): Eukaryota > Metazoa > Chordata > Mammalia > Primates > Lorisidae > Perodicticus > Perodicticus potto. The sequence goes on from CAUYRH010109836.1 coordinate 7,654, forward strand.
TGAAAACTTCTGTTCTTAAAAAGATACTAACTCAATAATAAAAACACAAGCAACCTCTTTAGAAAATAAATGGGCAAAATGTCTGTATAGAAACCTTACCAAAGAAGATATATAAAAGGTAAGTAAATTTATAAGAATATTGTATATTCCACAAATGTCATAAGAATTACAAATGAAAACAACAATGAGAGTTCTCTGTACATCTATTAAAATGGCCAATAACCAAAACACAACAGAAAATGTAGGGAAGGATGTAATGAAAAAAGACTTTCATTCATTGTTGGTAGAAATGCAAAATTTTACAGCCATAATTGAAAACAGTTTTGCAGTTTCTTAAAAAATATGAAATATAATTTTACTATACATAAGATCTAGCAATTGCACTCCTTAACTTTTACCCAAAGAAGCTGAAAACTGTGTACATAAAAAAATCCCACAAATGAATGTTTATATCAGTTTTGCTTATGTGAATAATTCCCAAAAGTAGAAAGTAACCAAAATGTCCTTCAGTTGATGAACAAACTGTGGGACATCCAGACAACAAAATAGTATACAATACTGAAAGGAAATGAACTGTCAAGCCCTGAAAAGACATACATGAAGTTGGAATGTGTTGTATGCTAAGTGAAAGAAGCTAATCTAAATAGACTACGTGCTGTATTATTCCAACTATTTGACATTTTGAAAAAGCGAAAATGATAAAGGTAATAAAAAATAAGTGGTTGCAAAAGGTTGAGGGGAGGAAGGGATGAATAGACAAAAGTGTTAGGTCAGTGAAATTATTCCGTATGATTCTATAATGATGAATACATGTCATCAAATGACATTTATTTTTATATTTATTTATTCATTCATTCATTCATTTATTTATTTTGAGACAGAGTCTCACTCTGTCACCCTAGAGTGCCTTGGCATCATCATAGCTTACAGCAACCTCTGACTCTTGGGCTCCAACAATCCACTTGCCTCAGTCTCCCAAGTAGCTGGGACTACAGATGCCAACCACAATGCCCAGCTAATTTTTCTATTTTTAATAGAGATGGGGTCTCTTCTTGCTCAGGGTGGTCTCAAACTCCTGAGCTCACGCAATCCAACTGCCTCAGCCTCCCAAAGTGCTAGATTTATAGGCATAAGCCACCATTCCCCATCCATCAAACATCTATTAAAGCCCATAGATTGTATAACACCACAGGTGAATTTTTTTTTTTCAGTTTCTTTTTTTGGCCCACCCGGGTTTGAACCTGTCACCCCTGGAATATTGGGTCAGCACCCTACTCCTTGAGCCATAGGCACCACCCAGGAGAATTTTTTGTTTAAGACAGAGTCTCACTATGTCACCCTCTACAGAGAGCTGTGGCATCATAGCTCACAGCAACCTCAAAGTCTTGGGCTAAAGGGATTCTCTTGCCTCAGCTTCCCAAGTAGCTGGGACTACAGGCACCCAACACAACACCTGGTTAGTTTTTGAGACAAGGTCTTGCTCTGGCTCAGGCTGGTCTCGAACCCTGAGCTCAGGCATTCCACCCATCTCGGCCTCCCAGAGTGCTAGGATTACAGGCATGATCCACCTAGCCTAGCACCACAGGTGAATTCTAATGTTGACTCTAGATTTCGTGTGATAATGTGTCAATGTGAGTTCATCATCCATGTGACAAATATACCACTGTGGTGTGAGATGTGAGGTTATCATGTGTGGGGACAGCAGATGTAAGGAACTCCCTGTACTCTGCTTAATTCTGTCAACCTGAAACTGTTTTATATAATAAAGTTTTAAGTACATAAAATTACAAAAGTTTATATAATAAAGTTTTAAGTATATAAAATTACAAAAAAGCAAAAGCTCTGTTACACCTAAGGTTGAGTAACAGACCCCATAACATTTCCTACTGCTAAAAACAACTTTAAAAAATGAATACAATCCAGAAAACAATGATTGAAAACAGTGAACCTTAGACAATGAGGACATTAATCACCGAATAATGAAAAAGAAACAAGATATAATAAATAATTTCCTAAGCTTACTGCTTAGAACCTGTGGCCAATGGGCCACATGATGATTTTGTGAGGACTGTATTTGCTTACCTGTGGTGAGAGATTACCAAGAAAAGTATGCACATAGCTTTTTGTGTTGTTGTTAGTCAGCCTTGCTTAGTGTCTGTGTATTTAAGAGACACTGTGTATTTAAGAGTTGCCCAAGACAACTCTTATTCTTCCAATATGTGGCAGAGTGAAAAAAAAGGTTGGATACCTGAGGCTTGCATAGAATCTTTAGGCCTATGGTGCAAAACCAGGGTGAGTTTGTGGTATTTTGACATTATTTACTTATGTGACTCTGAAATCCCGCAGTTTTGTTAGCATGCCAGATCAGATATGGAAAGAGTAGAAGAGAAATCCAAAAGCTTTGCTACATGTTTTAGTGTGCATTTCCATACAGTATAAAACACAGATTTGGGGGTCTTCTTACATATTTAGATGTAATAGGTGATAATAACACAAAGTAAGTTGAGAAAGAAAAAGATCTTCATCTGAGTAAAGATACTATCTTTTAGTGGAATAATTTTTATTATTTTAAAATATATTATGATTAGTTGAAATGCATACTATAATCCTTACAGCAATCACAAAGAAATGATAGTAACACAATCAATAGAGGAATTAAAATGTCACACTAGAAATTTGTTTACTGCAAAAATGTGGTAGTAAACAAGAAATAGAGCAACTTTAAAAGATCCATAAGAAAAATAGAAGGCAAAAGCAAGATGGAAGTCATAAATCCAACCATAAAAAAAATTATATGAAATGTGAATGGACTAAAAATAACACACAGAAGGAAGAGATTATCAGATTAGAAAATAGGTTCAAGATATGGTATACATAAGAGACAAATATTTTGAAAGACATAAATACTAAAGATAAAAAAATATAAAAATGATAAAGCATGAACAGTAGATTATATAACTCTAGGACAGCTTAAGTAGCTTCATTAACATTATAGAAAATAGACTTTCACATCAGAATCACTATTTACAAAACTATACATTTTATAATGATAAAATAAGTTAATTTATTAGGAACATATAATATTTATAAATATTTAACCATCATACCCCAAAATACATGCAGCAAAACTGACATCATTGTAAGGAGAAATAAACAATTCAAAAACAATAGTTTGAAATTCAAATGGCCAACTTTAAATAATTAATGGAATGACTAGACAGAAGATTAACCAGTATGTAGAAGACTTGTGTAATACTATATACTAAAAATACGTAGCAAATATCTATATAACAGTCCACCTAACAGCAGCAGAACACACATTCATCTCAAATGCACATAGAATAGTCTTCAGGATAGACAATATTTTATGCCATAAAATAAATGTGATAAATTTAAAATGATTGAAATCATACCAAGTATATTCTCCAACTACAATTGAAATATGTAAAACATTAGAAATATATAAAAAGTAAGCAATATGCTCCTGAATAAGTAGTGAGTCAATGAAGAGATTAAGAGGGAAATTAAAAATTTTCTTGAAACAAATTAAGAGTGAAATTAACAATTTCTTGAAACAAATTAAGAGGGAAATTAAAAAATTTCTTGAAACAAATGAAAATGAAAACAGAACATGTCAAAACCTATGGGGTACAGTGCACATAAAAGGGGTATAGGATAGCTTTTAGGAGGAAAGTTTATGGCAATAAGTGCCTACTTCAAAGAAGTAGAAAATTTTAAAATAAACAACCTAACTATACATCTCAAAGAGTTAGGATAACAAGAGTAAACTAAACCCAAAATTAGGAGAAAATAAGTAATGAATATTAGACTAGACATAAATTAAATTGAAAACAAAAATTACAAAAGTCAATGAAACAAAAAGTTGATTTTTTTAAGAAGATAAACAAAGCTGACACAAATTTTCCAGACTAAAATAAAAATAAAGAAGACCCCAATAAAGAAATTTACAGATGTAAAAGAAGACATTACAATTGATACTCCAGAAATTGAAAGAATCATTAGAGGCTACTATTAGTAACTATTAGTCAACAAATTGGAAAACCTAAAAAAAAAAAAAAAAAAAAATTAGATAAATTCCTAGCTATATACAACCTAACAAAATGGAACCAGTAAAAAATATAACACTTGAATAAACTAGTTAAGAAGTAATGAAATAAAGGAAGTATTGAAAAGTCTCCCATAAAAAAAATTTTAAAAACCCAGAACCCAGTGGCTTCCCTGATGAATGCTACCAAGTATTCAAAGAAGAACTAATGCTGATTGTACTTAAAATAGTTCAATAAATTGAAAAGGAGAGATTACTCTGAAACTCCTTCTGAGGCAGGAGGATTGCTTACGCATGGGAGTTGGACAACAGCCAGAGCAAGAGGGAGATCCTATCTCTACTAAAAACAGAAAAATGATCTGGGCATGGAGGCTCATGCCTGTAGTCTCAGCTGCTTGGGAGATTGAGGCAAGAGAGTCACTTGAGCCCAAGAGTCTGAGGTTGCTCTGAGCTATGATGATGCCATGGCATTCTACCCAGGACAACAGAGTGAGACTTGGTATCAAATAATAATAACAATAATAATAATAAGATAATAAATAAATAAAATTTTAGAAAATGAAAACAAATTTATAGTAACAGAAAGCAGATCAGTTGTTGCCTAGGAGTAGGACATTAGGGAGAGATAGGAAGGCAGGACTATAAAAGATTACAAGGAAATTTGTGGTGATAGATATGTTTCTTATCCTAATGATATTAATGGTTTAGCATACATATGTTAGAATTTATTAATTTGCACATTTTGTTTTTTTTTTAGTTTTAAAAACACATGTATTTCTACTTGCCGGTACACTTCTAGATCCTACAAAGATACATATATACTTTTAAAATAAAGACTTTCAAAATGAAACCAGCTCATCAAATTTTTACCAAGGTATGACAAAAAACATTTTATGCAAAAAAATAAAAATTAAAGCAAAAATAACACTTTCAACTTAGTTTTCAAATGTCTTAAATCACATCAATTTTACAAATTACTATTTTTGAAGACAGAACTTTAATTGTTAACTTCCCACTTCTGTCATGCTTATAATAAAACATAACACTGATCCAAAAACCCAATGAATGAAACTCTTACATTTCACCACTTTCTTTAAATGATAACAACTCAAATCATGTTTTAAATTTCTACTTGTTTATATTGCACTAAAATTATTTTACATGGAAGAACTAGTTGATATATCACAACATAATATCTTAGAAACATTCTTTTATATTCACATGTTCATTAATGGATATTTCACAGTCCACTTAAATAAATTTTA
>CAUYRH010109839.1:0-37516 GCA_963574655.1 Perodicticus potto
TTGAGGGCTAAGGCTGCAAGGCATCTCAGTCCCCACCTTTAGGCTGCTCAGTCACTAGATTACTCGCTCCAGCCCTATGTTTTTTCTGCGCCCCTTTGGGTGGAGCTTGCCAGGGCAGTTCTCCCACAATGGCTCCACACAGCCCACAACCAAACACTGGTAGCTCCTCCTGGCTCAGTGGCTCAGTCTGGGGCCCCAAACAACACTCAAAGATCCCTGCACTCTTGCCCAAGTTCTCCCAAGGCAGTTCAACAGAGTGCCAAGTCCAAAAGAAACCCGAATAGCTCACAGGCAAGGCCTTTCCAGCCTGCAGTCCCACTGTTGCCCCATCCACAGCTGCCAACAGGACAGGACTAGACCGAACGAACACACGCAACCACTTACCCAATCTCCACCGCTTATGCCTTCCTCAGGGTGTCCAAAAGTCTCATGCTGTCTCCCTGTGTTCCCAAAGGGAAGTTTCTGGGCAGATCCCACCTGAAAGAGATGCCTGAAGTCCTCTCTCCCCAGTCTCACCATGCCCAGTTGCAAGGAAGCTGTTACTCAACCGCCATCTTGCTTCACCCTCCAATACTTAATGTTTTAAAAAAAATTAGTACACAACATTGGAAAACATAGATTGCATTTTCTAAATTTGATGGTGCTAGGATAATCCTAGTTTCTTTTTTTGGTTTTTGGGGGAGGAGGGTTTGAGACAGAATCTCACTCTGCTGACCAGGCTAGAGTGCCACAGCAGCCTCAAACTCCTGAGGTCAAGGGATCCTCCTGCCTCAGCCTCCTAAGTAGTTGGGACTACAGGTACTTGCCACAATGCCCAGCTAATTTTTTTTATTTTTAGTAGTTCTTGCTCAGGCTGGTCTCAAATTCCGGAGCTCAAGGGATCCTCTGGCATTTGGCCTCCCAGAATGTTAATATCAGTGGTGCAAGCCACTGTGCAGGCCAGATAATCCCAATTTTTAATAACCAACAGGTCCTTCTTCAATTTAACCAGCCTGAAGATGATGTTGTTCTATCCAGGCACATATTGTTTGGCTACTCATTTCTACAAAATGTTAAACTTTTCTCAAGGTTGATGGTCCACTCAGTTGTTTGTAAGGAAGTTTATTCTTGAGTTTGCAGACACTATTTATCAGAAGCTTAATTGAGAGATACTGTCCCAAGGGAAGAGGTGCTCAGGACATAGTTTATCCTGTTTTGTATAAATGCTAAAATATCCCATTGTGTGAAGCCAGGTCAGCTAAGACCTGGGCATCCAGATTATATTTTACTAGCTCCAGCAGAATCAAGTTTCTAGAGTTGAGTTATAGTACAGTACCAAAAGCTCAGGTTGGTAATGAAATGTAGCCCATTGTTAATAAAAAAAAGCATTGTTAATAATGCTTTTTGCTTATTATAAGGTTATTAAGAATTCTATTGATTAGCATCCTCAACAAAAGAAATTCCTATCTGATCTTGGTACTAAACTAAAACCTCTACTAAAACCATTCTTCTAATTGCTTATCTATTCTAATCTCACGAGCACTATAAAATGTTTTGCAGGAAGTGTTTCCCTTTTTCAATTTGCCACAAGAAAAGAACTGAATTCATAGTCCTCCCATGTATCTTTGTTAATATTTGTATTAAAAGTGGATATAGATTTCTATCTAATATAGAAATATCAAACTGTTTAAAACTAGAAGTTTGGTGTATATATACCACATTTATGATTATTTCATGTTTTCAACCCCAAACCACATTGTAATATACATTCTGTTCTACAGTTTATTTCACATGGTACCTTGAATATGCCTGCCAAATACTCATGTCTAAATTACTATAATTTGTTGCTTCTCTTTGATTTGAGCTAATATGCCAACAGTTCTACTCATCATTGTTTATTTACGATCTGTGCACCTGTCAGCACAATGAGAAGACACAGGTAGTTTAGTTTTAACCTTGTGGGCCCCCGAAAAGTCCTCAGGGTTCTCCAGAGGTCTGTAGTTTGTGATTTGAAAACCACTGACTCTTTCTAGGGTGGCACCTGTGACTTACGGAGTAGGGCGCGGGCCCTATATACCTGAGGTGGTGGGTTCAAACCCAGCCCTGGCCAAAAACTACCAAAAAAAAAAAAAACTCTTTCTGGATTTCTGTGTAATGCAGAGAAGTGGTTTGTCTATTCTCTAGTATTTTCATGTTATTTTATTTTTTACATTGAAAACTGTCTGGAGTTTTATTTTCATGTCAGACATTAACATTGGCTCAAATATTTTAAATAACTAACCTGATAATACAATACCATTTTATTATGACCCATTTTTCTCCCTAGTTTGAAATGCCAAACTTATCATAATATACATGAACTAACTTTGCTTCTATAGTTTCGTCTTTTGTTCTACTCACACTATTTTAAATTATATGTACTTTATGTATTTGTCACAAGTCTTTACTATAACAAGGTGAGATATAAGTGCATCATTAAATACGTAAACATTATTAAATGTTGGGAGAATGTATTGTATTTGTAGGGTTTTTTAACAGATGCTTATAATTTGATATATATGTTAGCACATTTTAATTTATAAGTTATTTGCTGTCATCATAATATTAAAAACAAATATTTCTAGGTCGGTGACGACAAAACTGTGAAGCAGTGGAAAATGGATGCACCAGGCTATGGAGAAGAGGAAGAGCCATTGCATACAATATTAGGAAAGGTATAAAATACATTGACTCATACTTTGTCTCTTAAAATTCTTCTCTTATATATAAAATTATTTTCATAGTTATAATTTCCAAAAAAAAAATTCCAAATAAAAGACTGTAGGCTGCAATCATTGACATATTTAAGAAATATTTAAGGCAATGAGGGTCTTTCAAAGCTAAGGAATTTTAACAGTTTTTTGGTGTTCGTTTTAGTAGGTTTGATTTATTTATGGTTTAGCTAGAGGGTGCAATGAAACGTTTCTTACAGCAAGGCCATGAAGGAAAATCTGTAAGGTAGAAATTCAGAAAGAATATTTCAGCTTCTTTCTGGTTTATATTGTCTTACACAAAACTCAGAACATCTTACTCAAAAAAATCCTTTAGGAAATGAAATGTAATAATATGATGCTTCTTATATAAATCTTATTTACATGTCTATGAAATTTTTCTGCAAATCAGATGGTATAATTTAGTTATAGCTTAAGTATAATTCAGAACATTTGACTCATCCATGTTTTATAATACTTACATTTTTATATTAAACAGACAAAATTCTAAAGCTAGATTTAATCTTAAACATGCATTTAAAAAATCACTTTGTCATTTCAGTATTATGGTTAGCATATATTTAGGCATATACACAGAGGGTGCCCCAAAAATGTATACACATTTTAAGAAAGGAGAAAACTATTAAAATTGTAATACTCAAGTCATGTTTGACTTCTGCAATTAAAAGAGATACGAGATACAGTATACAGGGTAATGAATGTTACTGGTATATATTGAATATTACAGGCAGGCGGTAAAATGACTGTATATATTTTAATACAGTCTTTTTCTTTCTTTAAATGTGTATACATTTTTTTGGTACCTTCTGCATATATATTTAGAATGAAATCCCCCAAAATTGGTTTCATTCTTATAAAAGGTCTTATCTCCTATGGTACTGTTTCCCCTTTAAGGGCTTCAAAGTAGTTTCTTTGTGAACAGGGGTTTTCTCTTAAGGAAAAAAGAGTGTTAATTAGTATTAAAACATTATTCTGCAGATTTAAAGTAGTAATGAAGAAAACCTATCTATAACAATCTCTTTACTTTTAAAGACAGTGTATACTGGAATTGATCATCACTGGAAAGAAGCTGTTTTTGCCACATGTGGACAGCAAGTAGACATTTGGGATGAGCAAAGAACCAGTCCTATATGTTCAATGACCTGGGGATTTGACAGTATAAGTAGTGTTAAATTTAACCCAATTGAGGTAATATTTCTTTCTTTCTTCTGTGGGTTTTTTTTTTTTTTTTTTTTTTGGACTGGGGCTGGATTTTAACCCGCCACCTCCGGCATATGGGGCCGGCACCCTATCCTTTGAGCTACAGGCACCACCCAGTAATATTTCTTTGTAAAATGTGTTCTTCTGGGCAGCGCCTGTGGCTCAGCCCCATATACCAAGGGTGGCAGGTTTGAACCCGCCCTGACCAAACTGCAACCAAAAAAATAGCCAGGGGTTGTGGCGGGCACCTATAGTCCCAGCTACTCAGGAGGCTAAGGCAAGAGAATCACCTAGCCCCAGGAGTTGGAGGTTGCTTTGAGCTATGTGACGCCACATCACTCTACCAAGGGTGATAAAGTGAGACTCTTGTCTTTACCAAAAAAAAAAAAAAAAAGTGTTCTGCTTATTGTTTCTGTACTATTTAATAATCTCTGTTTAAGAAACTTTTGAATGTGTGACATAAGAATTTTCTGAATTTAATAGCATTTCATCAGTTTTCCAGATTGTATCTGAGTTCTCTTACCCTTGATTAAAACTCAACTTGTCTACCTACAGTTTAGTCTCAGATATAAGCACCATTAGAGGAGGGGTGTGTGCATGTGCTCATGGAGGTGGAATCCAAGCAAAATATAGAACTATTCACTTTTACTCATGCCTTCAACACTCACGTTCCACACACTATATCATTGTATGTTTAGGAAGACATTAATTTTTCTTAACCATCTTGGCGGTCAGAGGAAGCAACATTGAACATGGTTTTTTCTACTTATAATTGATAAGGGTATCAGTGCTTCATAATAATATGTATGATTATTTTGCTGCCTGGCGATTAGTTATAGTTATGTTTTTCTGTGCTCAGTAGTCTGAATTGTGATTTCTAGTTCCTTTTGATCTAAGGAAAGAGTTGGAGATTGGTCAATACTATTCTCTACTAAGGTCTGGACTTAGGAATTGAGGCTGCCCCAAGACTAAGCCTACCACCTGGACTCCAGATCTTTCTCTGAGCTTTATCTGAGTTTATAACAATAGATGAACTCATTATCCAGAAGTCTCAAAAGAGTTGTCTTTTCCTGCAGAAAGAAAATGAAATCACTGTATGTATGAGCAGATTTTAGAAGTTTTTCAGGAGGCTGTCATTTTAGATTTTATAAAAGAAAATCCTAATGTGCCAGTTTTACACTTTCAGAGATCAAACCTGATAAAAGGAGGAAAGGAAAGGTAAAGTATAGGTAGCAGGGTATAAAAAATGTTTATATGATGAAGATGAAGTGCTTCATTGTGATGTGAGCTTGGCCTTGAGCTATTTCCAAGAAGTCAGATATTCAGAGGACACTATTCCTGCTGCCAGCGTGTGCCTACATACTCACTTCTTGGATTGGCTGCAGGTCTAGGATAGGGGTTGACAGACTACACACTGTGAGCTAAATGTGGCCCACTGCCTGTTTTTATAAATAAAGTTCTAGTAGAATACAGCTATGTTCTTATCTGTAGCTGCTTTTGCTATGTAAAGGCAGGGTCAAGTAATTACTACACAAAACCTAAAATACTTTCTATCTCTTTACAGAAGGGTTTTTGGTATTTTGTTTGTCTTTTGAGACAGGGTCTTGCTCTATCACTCATGCTGGAGTACAGTGGTTTCATCATAGCTCATTGCAACCTTGGACTCCTAGCTCAAGTCATCTTCCTGACTTGGTCTCCTAAGTAGGTGAGACAAGCATATGCCATCTTACCCAGCTAACTTTTTTAGTTTCTGTAGGGACAGATCCTCACTGTGTTGCCTAGACTGTCTTGAACTTGGTGCGGCCTCAACTAATCCTCCTGCCTTGGCCTCCCAAAGTGCTGAGATTATATGTGTGAGCCACCGTGCCTAGCCCAAGAAAAGGTTTTGATCCTTGGTCTGGAGTGTCTGTCTCTATTATATCTTCCTAATTTCATTCTCCATCTCCTTTCTCTGTGTTCTCTGTGGTTGTGGTAAGGTGTGGCATGCAGGGGCAAGCCAGCTTTGCAGAGCAGAACTAAGTTGACACTGAGCAGAAGCAGACTACAAACATAAGCAGCTTACAGGAACATTGTATATCCTACTTTGTGTGGAGCTAAGTCAGAACTCTTATTTCCTGCCAGTGTGCTTTTGCTGGCTTTATACAGTCACAGTTCTTCTCTATATTTGTTTACCTTTAACATGAGATTTATTGTCTCTCCTTGTGTATTTCATAAGTTTGTAGTGAGTATAAAAGTTGGTAATATTTGTGAATATTTCTTAAAAGAGCTATTCAAATTCAAGATGGTGATATTATTACTATAAAAAGAAAACCCAGGCAGATATTGATTCCTATACAATAGGAATCTTCTGCTTCTCTACTTTGGCATACACTGTGTCAGAAGAGATGATGACCAATTCAAAAATCAAAATTAATTACTATTGTCAAACTTGCTTGTATAACAGCTATATTTGTTGAACTGTGGGTATTATTATTACCCTTATGAGCTGACATAGTGGTAAAAGCAAATGGTGTTCATGTCTCTTATCCTATATTAAACTTAATGGAAAGGACATGTTGCTGTGAACAAATGCTGTGTATTTTTCTCTTCCAATCATTAGTAATTAATTTTCTGTTAAATTATTGACACCTAAAATTCTGATAAAGCCAAAAGTTTATGCTGGCTATTACCATATTTTACAGTGTGAAAGTTAGCATTTGGTCTAGGTAGGAGTTTTTGCTTTGCTTAGATCAAAATCTTTGTTTTTAGAAATAGAACCTGGTCAGCTCCTGGAGTGACATAATCAGAAGCCAAGAATGGTTGAGAGGCCTCACTAGGGAAGTCTCAGAGGCAACAATTAAGACAGCAGGCTTTCAGAAAGGCCTGTGATCATGATAGTAACATTAACTTTATTTGAACTGTGTATACCCAGCAGTGGGAGATAGCTAGCTATGCAGCTTTTTAGTAAATAATTCTTCATCTTCCTCCTATACTTGCAATAAGAAGTAATAGCAGGCAGAAGCCAAGAGTTGTGAAGGTTAGGAACTATGAGTTAGAAGAAATGGTGCTGTAAAGAGTGGGATTCAGAGATCTGCCAGATGGTAGAGGGCTTATTTGACTTAATGCTAAGGGTTATGTAAGTACCTCACACATGTATAACTGACTTAGAAATACATTAAATATTTGCAACACCTTAAAACAGCTGGACAAAGAACAGGCCTGATTTATACAGAATTAACATATATAAGAAAATGTTTAACTATTAATAAAGCAGTAAATCTGTGTAATTAGAAGCTATTGTCACACAGATACTAACTTTTAAATGACTTTACATAATGTCCAGTTGCATCAGAATTGACATTCTCACATTACAATGTATATTGTTACAAATCTTTGGAAAATACTGCCCTAAATATCAGAAGCTGTAAAATTATTCATATCCTTTGATTCAGTAGGGTCACTCATGAAATTTTATCGTAAGAAAATAATTCAAAACAAGAGCTAAGTGTATGAAAATGTTCATTGAAGTATTACTTACAATAGTAAAAAACTGGAAACAAGTCTAAGTTGGAGAATGGACAAAGTAGTTTTATTATAAATTAAGACAGTTATCTATACACTATCATCACTCACATCTAAAATACACATACATGGGGATTTAACAGTGTAAAAACTTGACTTAGGTTGCTGGGATTATGGATTATTGTACCCTCTTAAAAATGGACTTTAATGGTACAACTTTGTTGTTTAACATAAATATTAAGAGTAAATCATTTGTTCACTGAATGAATATGAATATGGTATACTTATTTTTAGACATTTCTTTTGGGAAGCTGTGCTTCTGACAGGAATATAGTACTGTATGATATGAGACAATCTACTCCTCTGAAAAAGGTGAGTTTCAGTTCTGTAATTTGCCTTACACAATTGGTAATACATTCCTGTATAAATCAAGTGCCTGAAAATACAGAACAAATGTTTTTTCAGAATTAAAGATCTTTTTCTCACAGAGATGTTTTTTTGACCAAAGTAATGATAATAGCATTCTCTCAGCTCTCGTTGCTTTTTAGAGACTGAATTTCCACCAGGTATTGTATCCTTGTCATCTTTGTGTCTTCATGATGCTAGTAAATTTTAGGCATCTAATTAGTACTTAATGTGTTGGAAGTTCTTAAACTAAAGGTATTGTGTCCCACTACTTAACAATGTAATAATACTTCAGGCCCTATGATTATTATATGTGGCACATACAGTATTTTATTCCAGAACATTTTAGACCTCATTCACATAACCAGCTTTGTTTAGTTACATGCTAATGGGTACTAGTTTGACATTTTATTTAGAGAAGCACTGTCCTGTTCAAGGTGAGTTTTCCCAACAGTTCTTAAGTGGCCATTCTAGGACTTAGACATCAAAGCTAAATCAAGCTGACTTTCAAGAGGGTGAGAAATATTGTCTGTAGGTAAAGAGAGGAGTGCTGTTTTAGGTAAAAGAGTATAAAGTTGATTTCAAGGGCACAGGAAGGGTCAGATATTCGTGTACCACCAGTCCATTGTCAGAGTTCACATATAAAAGAAATACTTTTAATACTTGCTTTTGTTATTCCTAAATCATTTTATACCATGTAATAAACTCAGAAATATTAGAAGTAGAGTACATTTATTGAAGTTTGGAATAGATAAATATGATAATCTTTCCAAAGTACCACTTTAATCATTTCATTCATTCATGTGACGTAGTGGGAAGATCTTATATAAACTTTGGTGTTAGACTTTAAACAGATAACTTAATCTATTTTTCTCCAGTAAAATGGTGATGGTACTAACTACCATGTAGCATATTGGTGAGAATAAAACATGTTTCTTTAAGCATTTAATAGAGTGCTGGCATGAAGTACTATTTTAATAAATGGCAATCTGTGCCTTACCATCTACCCTCCCCCTCCCCTGCTTCTCAGCTTTGATAGTGCTCTATTACTTTTAGGTTGAAGAAAAGATCTATAGCCTGGCTTGCAAAACCCTCCAAAATCTGGTTCCAGTTTGCAATACATTTATTTGTTTCATTCAGTAAGGCAACATTTAATTAGGGTTTATTACATGCAGGTTGCTTGATTGATGGATACTGCTACTTTTTTGTATCTTTGTTCTGTCCACTAGACCAGTGGTCCCCAACCTTTTTGGGACCAGTTTTCATGGAAGATAATTTTTCCACAGACTTGGGTGGGGGAGCGAGGGATGGTTTGGGGATGATTCAAACATACTACATTTGTTGTGTACTTTATTTCTATTATTTTTACATTGTAATATATAATGAAATAAGTATATGACTCAGCATGTTGCAGAATCAGTGGCATTCCTGAGCTTGTTTTCCTGTAACTAGGCAGTCCCATTTGGGGGTGATGGAACAGAGTGACAGCTGAAGCTTCACTCGCTCTCCTGCCCATCCCCTCCCACTGTACAGCCAGATCCTAACAGGCCATGGACTGGTACTGGTCTACAGCCTGGGAGCTGGGACTGTAGTACTAGACTATCAGTGTTTCCTCTATCTTTTCTCTCTTAAATATAGTCTTTCTCAATCAAGGGTTGTACTCCCCAGCCAGTGCAGTTTGGGGAATGTAAGAGGGTAATTTAGTGTGGAGGTACCTGAGAGGCTAACCATCCTACAATGGACAGTTGCACACAAAAAAGTATTAACTCTGCCTAAAATGCCAGTAGTGTTTCTTAAATTACTCATCCTTCACTGGTCATTTCAAATCATGTTTTGTCTTTTTAAACATTTCTTTTCTACTTTAATCCTAAACTTACCATTAATTTTACCCCTGGTTTGATACTTAGTCCTTTATAACTTTATTGTTTGTATTTCAGATTTTCTTATATATGTCTTATTTTGCTGACCAAATGACAAGTTATTTGTGATCCATGGATCAGGAATTAAGGATTTTTCTATTTTTTATATTTCTCTCTCTTGTATGTATGTATACAGAAAGCACTGATTGTGCAGTACTAGGATCTGATAGGTGGTTACTAAATATTGCTTAAGTCACTGAAAAATAAAAGAAAGGAAAGGGTGTAGGAAATTTACCCATTTTAGAGATAATTCATTTCATGGCAATTTCATGGTATGTGCTTCCTTTCTCAGGTTATCTTAGATATGAGAACAAATACAATCTGTTGGAACCCTATGGAAGCTTTCATTTTTACTGCAGCAAATGAAGATTACAAGTAAGTTTCCCTCTTTTAAAAACTTATCTCTATCAGGAATGGCTTAATTGTATAAGTCTTACTTACAACATATATATCACCAGATAAGTATACCTTATTATATATAAGTAAGAAAACTGTCATTTGTTTAGCTTTAAAAAGTTTTCCAAATTGGAGAAGAACCTCTTAGAAAAGTACTTATTTTCACAGTTTTCAGAATGATGTAAACCAGGAACAAACCAGTGGGCCAAATCTTGTCTTCTGCCTGTTTTTA
Organism: Perodicticus potto; assembly: GCA_963574655.1. Taxonomy (NCBI): domain Eukaryota; kingdom Metazoa; phylum Chordata; class Mammalia; order Primates; family Lorisidae; genus Perodicticus; species Perodicticus potto. The sequence continues at coordinate 10,404 of CAUYRH010109839.1, forward strand.
AAAAGTTTTATTCAAATATTGCCACACCTATTTATTTATATGTTGGATATCTCTGCTTTTATGCTATAATGCCTAAGTTAAATAGTTGCAACAGGGCCCTTACAGCTCATTTGGCCAAAAATATTTACTATTTGGCCGTTTACAGAAGAAGTTGGCTGATCTCTGGGGTAAATCTTATAAACAATGGCTGAACATATGTGTTTCAATGGAAATGAAAGTGCCTGCCATTATTGTGGCTTTTCAGATAGTTGATACTCATGTAGACATGTTAGCAGTTATCACTACTGCTTCAGGAAGACAAGAGGAAAATTGTAGCTATCTTTTCAGTGTCCTTAGAAGGTGGGTAGGACATGTATGTTATCCCCTTTGTAAGATATTGAAGCAGGGAGATTAATCTATGGTGAGGAGACAGCATCTTATCATCTTTATAGTAATTCAAAGTGTTTGTTATAGTACTCTATGCATATGGCAGATTCATAATGTTTTAGTGGTGCCAACTAAAACCATTCTTACGGTTTTCTGTACTAAAAAGAAGCTCAGTTGGACTCTCGTTAACTAGCAATACTATACCACATTAATTAAAGCCGTTTTGGGCCTTTATTGATTGATGTTTTAAAATTAAATAGCATTTAATTCCAGTTAAAGGCAATAAAAGAAAAGAGTAACATAGCATTATTGTGATCAACCTTACTAAGTTTCTTTTTTTTTTTTTTTTGTGAGACAGAGCCTCAAGCTGTCACCCTGGAGAGAGTGCCGTGGCATCACAGCTCACAGCAACCTCCAACTCCTGGGCTCAAGCGAGTCTCCTGTCTAAGTGAGTCCCAAGTAGCTGGGACTACAGGCGCCCACCACAACGCCCGGCCATTTTTTGGTTGCGGCCATCATTGTTATTTGGCGGGCCCAGGCTGGATTCAAACCTGCCAGCTCAAGTGTATGTGGCTGGCGCCTTAGCCCATTGAACTACAAGCGCCAAGCCCCTTACTAGGTTTCTAAAGTAGATTCTGTTCAGCTATTTTAGCAAGATAACTTTCTTCAGAGTAACCCTGGAATTTCTCATTTCTTGCCTTGGGAATAATTATGTATGACACCTGAGCATATACCTTGTAAGAAGTCACTTCTAGAGTACTATATTGCTCTAAATTGAAAATGATCTTGCTTTGGTATCCCTTTTTTATATTTGTAAATATTTTTTTTCTTTTATTGACCTTTAAATATTTTAATCATTCTGAATCAGAAATCCAAGTTCAAGTCTAGGCCAACAAATAATTACTGTCAAAAGTTGGGCAAGGGGCGTCACCTGTGGCTCATCGAGTAGGGAGCCGGCCCCATATACCAAAGGTGGCGGATTCAAACCCAGCCTCGGATGAACTGCAAAACAGAAAAATAGCCAGGCATTGTGGAGGGCGCCTGTAGTCCCAGCTACTCGGGAGGCTGAGGCAAGAGAATTGCCTAAGTCCAGGAGTTGGAGGTTGCTGTGAGCTGTGTGATGCCACAGCACTCTACTGAGGGCGATAAAGTGAGACTCTGTCTCTACAAAAAAAAAAAAAAAAAGTTGGGCAAGTCATTTAAGCTAACTCTATCCTAAGGGTTCATGATCTGTAAGATAAAATGGTTAGAATAGATGATCTCTAAAGAATCCTATTACTTAGAATTTTATTTACTTAAAATTTCCATCCAAATGAATCAATTTGCTTGGAATTTGAATACCTAATTTTTTCCCTATGTAAAAATAAAGCAGTTTACTAAAAACAAATGTGCTAAAATAAAACAAACCTGGTTAAGAACCACTGCTCTGGGCAGGGACTATAAAGCAGTTGTCAAAATATATTATTGTCAATAATGTTAACCTTGATCATTTGTTTAAAGTGGTGTCTACCAGGTATGTCCACTGTAGAGTTATTGCTTTTTTTCCTTTTATAATTATTACATATCTTAGGAGAGATACTTTGAAACTGTGCAGATACCCTCTTTCTCCTCAAACTTCCACTCATTAATTTTAGCATTTTGAAGTATTTTGATGTTAGGAAAATGACATCAAAAGGATGTTAATAATGTTGATAATAATGTAATATTTCTCTGTCCATTGTTCATGTTGGATCATTTGAAGCACTATGTTATTAGCTGTTAGAGAAGAATTTTAAATGTTGAAACTCACAAAAATTTTTTACCAATTATGCATAAAGTATAGTTTTCTAATTTTGTTATGCCCCTTGAATAGGAATATAAATTAGTGCAACTCCATTGGAAATGATTTGGCTGCTTAAATCAAACCTTAAAATGCTCGTGCTTTGGACTTTTTGTTTTTTGTTTTTAAGAGACAGGTTGAGACAGTTTCTCACTCGGTCATCTAGGCTGGAATACAGTGACATAATTGTTGCTCACTATAACCTTGAAATCCTCAGCTTCATCAATCCTCCTGTCTTAGTCTCCCCAGTAAACTGGACTGGAGGCATATCCCACCATACTTGGCTGTTTTTTGTTTTTTTTTTTTTTGTGAGACAGAGCCTCAAGCTGTCACCCTTGAGAGAGTGCTGTTGCATCACAGCTCACAGCAACCTCCAATTCCTGGGCTCAAGCGAGTCTCTTGCCTCTGTCTCCCAAGTAGCTGGGACTACAAGCACCTGCCACAACACCTGGCCATTTTTTGGTTGCAGCCGTCATTGTTGTTCGGTGGGCCCAGGCTGGATTTGAGCCCGCCAGTTCAGGTGTACGTGGCTGGCGCCTTATCCCGTTTAGCCACAGGCGCCAAGCCAGGCTTTTGGGGTTTTTTTGGTTTTTTTAAAATTTTTTTGTAGAGACAGGGTCTCACTATGTTTCCCAGGCTGGTCTCAAACTCCTGGCCTCATATGATCCTCCTTGCCTTAAGCTCCCAAAGCGTTGGGATTACAAGCATGAACCACCCAACCAACAATGCTTAAGCCTTTGGGACTTAACAATCCTACTTGTAGAAATCTGTCCAGATTTAATTGAATCTATTCCATTTAATTCAAGAGTGAATATCAAAAAATGCTATATAAATGCTTTATTTAAGCATTTATAATAATGAAATGTTGGAAACTGTATTAAAGAATAGGGAAATAAATTTTTTGAATTCATTTAAATATAAAGCCATTAAATTTTTTCAGGGATTATTTAATGATACAGGTAAGTGCTTATAATGTGCTGTATAAAATTAGAACATAAAAAATTATGTAGTATTATTTCAGTTTTATTAAAAGTATGTATTTAAATAGCATGGTGAAAACATCTTTGAAGAATTACACTGTTGGGTGGCGCCTGTGGCTCATCAAGTAGGGCACCGGCCCCATATACCAAAGATGGTGGGTTCAAACCCGGCCTTGGCCAAACTGCAAAACAGAAAAATAGCCGGGCATTGTGGTGGGCCCCTGTAGTCCCAGCTACTTAGGAGGCTGAGGCAAAAGAATCACCTAAGCCCAGAAGTTGGAGGTTGCTGTGAGCTGTGTGATGCCATGGCACTCTACAAAGGGCAATAAAGTGAGACTCTGTCTCTACAAAAAAAAAAAGAATTACACTGTTAACTGACTTTCTCTAGCAATTACATTAAAGGTAATTTTTGTACTTTTTTGAAATTTCCACATTCTCTATAATGAGATTTATATTTACAAGGAGGAAAGAGAGAGTGTGGGGGGAGGATATAATCTTAAGGAATAGTAAAAACTTGATATTTTCCCTGTCCTTCACCTGCCTGTGTACAGAGTTGATGTTTATTTAGATGTTTATTCACCGTTATTGAGCTAGTGGGTCTTATTTTCACAAGTATCTTTTGGTATTACATGTGACTTTTTTCTGGAAATTTGTATTGATTATTTAAAAATTCTTTTACAGTTTATATACTTTCGATATGCGTGCATTGGACACTCCTGTGATGGTTCATATGGATCATGTATCTGCAGTGCTTGATGTGGATTACTCTCCCACTGGGAAGGAGTTTGTGTCTGCTAGTTTTGATAAATCTATTCGAATCTTTCCTGTGGACAAGAGTCGAAGCAGGTATGTAACCTATAAGTCATTTACAATCGTGTCAATAATGAGGGTACATTCTGAGAAATGGGTTGATAGGCAATTTTGTTGTTGTGTGAACATCATGGCGTGTACTTACACAAACCTAGATAGTATATAGCCTACTACACAGGTAGGCTTTATGCTATAGCCTCCTGTTCCTGACTACGAAACTATACAGCATAATTGCTGTGCTGAACACTATAGCAATTATAACACTTTGTATTTGTATATGTAAACATAGAAAAGGTACAGTAAAAGTTGTGTTACAATTCTATGAGAACACTGTTGTATATGTCATTATTAACTCAAATATCCTTATGTGATGCATGACTATATTTTTGTTTGATTTTTCTTTGTCCTGAGCATTATTTATCTTTTCTGAGAGGGTGACTCGTTATGTGTGTATGATGGGACTAGTGCCCAGGTATTGTTATTTGGAAATACTGATTTTCACTGTATCATGTAAGCAAAGTATTTACCTACCAGAAGGTTTCTTTGACAGGATATTTATATAATTTGTTGTTGTGAAATCTCAATGTTTGCTTTACAGCAGGGCCTTTTTATTAGAATTATTTTTTAATGTTTCGTAATAAACTTTAGAATATTTTTAATTTGATAAGGAAAACATTGATAAACTTTTTTCCCTCTTACAGTTTAAGAAAATGATATACCTAGCATTCACTATTTCTTAAGTCCAACTTTGTGCACCAAGGCAAAAATAAAAGAGGGAAAAAAACAAGTTTTCAATTGTAATGACTGTTCTCCCTCACTTCCATTTTAGTGGGTATATGTGCTCTAGTTGATTGGGAGGTGGAAGATTTGAATACTTAACGTGTTTCATAGTCTCATTTGTGTGTCTTTGATTCTATAAGCACACTGGATGTGACTATAGTGTTTAAGATTTGTTTTGTTTCATATAATTTGGTTCTCTAATACTATGTTGCTAAATATAGAATATATTTATACATCTATATTTTATTGTATTATATCATGTATTTCTTATTAAAGTAGTTTACAAAAAACCATAGCATTTTAACGGTTTTGCAAGGGTAATTTGGTACTGAATTTTTTGCTTTACATGTGGACTTCAAATCCTAACTCCCAGGTAAGATACAGCCTCCTTTTTAGTGTGGTGTGGTTTACAAAACACTTTCAGTACACACTCTCATTATTCCTTAGTAAAGCCTTAAATATGTTTCTAGAAGCATTCATAAAGCAAAGAGGTTGAAGTAATTTATCATTAAAATTATGCTAATTAAAGGATTACTTATGGTCATAACCAATCTTATCTAACTCTTTAGTGTTTTTAGTTGTAATATTCATCTTTCTCTACTCTCATTTAAGGAAGTCATATTGATTCCTAATCATTGTATCATCATTGATTGCCAGCAGATAATTGTCATCATCATTGTTTATCTGAATACAAAGGTCCTTGCATCAAAAACATACTGACAGGAGTGTTCTGATGACTTTGATCTTTATTTCATCATTTCTATTGTAGAACTCCTGATGTTTGTTCCTTTGTGGCTATTGCTTTCTTTGGAACTGCCTTGATATTCTCCCAGTTGTCATGAATAGTTTATTTGGATCATCCAAATAAACTTAAAGGAAACTTAAGGAAAGGCTAATAGTTTCTATTCTTCTCACACCTCTGGAAAATATTAAGAATCAAGAGAAAGTAGCCCTCTGTATTTCTTGACACCAGAACTTCTGAAGGTGGTACATCAGTACTTTTCTAACGTGGTGCCTAAGCAGACACAAAGAGTGGAAAGAGAATAAAGAAAAAAAGAAAAGAAATGGGGATGTGCAGGTACCTATGATTTCAAGGGCTCAACAGCTGAGTTCAGGCTGAATTATTCCAAAGCTGGTGTGAACAACTGAATGCAGGACCAACTAGAAAGCTCCAGTTGTTCCATAATTGTGTAGAAGAGTTCTTACATTTTATGTTCAGGGAATTATGTCCTGGTGTCAGGTATAGGTTTTGCAGCACAGTCTTAGTGTTACTTCCTGTTTGTTCAGATATATATGGTTTTCCCTCTGACCTTTGTCTTCATCTGCTTTGTAGCTAGTTCTAGTTTGTTTCCATGGGGTTTTTCTAGTTACTTATTGTTACAAACATCAATTAACCCATGCTTGATTGAAAACAATGTAGCTTAAACATTTGTACCCTCATATTAATCTGAAATTTAAAAAAAAAGAAAATTACCCAAAAAACCACCATGCTTGGACAGTGCTTTGAATAATCTGTATTTTTAAAATATTTTCCTTTGAAAATGTTAAAAGGGTTAAAGTGTATTTGTAAAGTAAATTTCGATTGCATTTTAAAAAACTACCATTAAATCAGTATTTGAAAGTAGGCTACTATGGGGGTTTCATTCAGTATTTATTTAAGCAAACAAGTAAATCATTAGCATGCCTGTGAGAAAGGCTGTGCATATAAAGAATTTAAGTTTTTCAAATGTATTTATCTCCTATAATATAACTTTTAGTGAACTTTAGAAATTTAGAACATTTAGAAATGCAAACACAAACGCTAGGACGCATCTAGGACGCTGCGTCGTTTACCATGAAAGAGGATTCTAAGTTGGTTAAGTAGCTATCAGTTGGATTTGCCTGGTCTACTGGATGTGACTCTAGTGTTATTTTTCATGGTTATGGAAGCCTGGCTGGAATCCTTACATTTAAACTAACTATATTGCTTTGGGGAAAGGATCTTCTTAAGTATGTAGATATTGTAAGAAATGAGTCTTTAAAGGGAAGCATTGATAAGGAGAAGAAAGTATGTTTCCTCTAGTTTTCATTTTAATAAGATGTTCTTTCTGATCATCCTCTTCCTTTTAAAAATAAATCTTATGGTTTATTTAAGTGTTTAAAGCATATTTGTCAGAAACAATGTAAAACACTAGTTTTGTGAGTGTACTTTCAAGATGTTTTTATCGATATGAATTATATATGTTTTAGTCAGCTTGTATGGGTTTTCTTTTACTGTGCATAGTTTCTTGACCCTGTTTCCTTTCTCTCATGGAGTCTTTTTTTTCTATTTTCACTAATCCCATGACAGCTTAGATATTTTGAATCATTTAATCCAGGTGCAAAAAATTTATTTCTCCAGAAGTTTCATCTTCCTAATTTTTCTAACATTGTCTTTCACTTGCTTTTTAGTGCTTTTCTTAACACTTCCCGATATAGTATCTTCTGTGAATTCACTTAGCATGTTTCACAGCCTTTCTAAATAGGTCTGATATCTGACATCTCCATTTATTAAATGATTCTTACCTCAACTTATCAGACACTTCTGTGCCCTCCCTTTCTTTTCACACATATAAGTCATCTACTCTCACTTCAATTAATTAAGCTTTTTAAACAGTTTGACCAAAACAAAATTCAGACATTAGGAATAACGTATCAGAGTGTAATCTTTGAAGGCTATTGTGTTTATTTTCCAGTAAAATGAAGGGGTTAGTGTATTGACCTGAATTGATTTAGGGGTGAGGAAAGGAGCTTCCTGAAAGCATGCCATTTCTTATTTCCACAAAGGTGCTCCAGTTTTAACATCATATTTTATTTGCATTTTATGCTTTTAGTTATTTTATGAACTTTTCTGTACATCTGGTTTTGCTTGGTTCATTTATATTTATTTCGCTTACTGAGGGCAGGAATTTATTTTAATTCCCCAGCGCTTTACATAGAACCTTGCTAGTGAGTTCAATAAAAATACACAGAAATTAATTTGAATTTCCCTCTGATACTGCCTTAGTACTAAAAAATGCTATCCTGATAATTTAAATAGTTGTTAGTTAAGAAAAATCTGTACCAAAATCCAAAGGGTTTTAATTTAATTCCTCTGCTGTAGGGAAGTCTACCACACAAAGAGAATGCAACATGTAATTTGTGTAAAATGGACTTCTGACAGCAAGTATATTATGTGTGGATCTGATGAAATGAACATTCGTCTGTGGAAAGCCAATGCTTCTGAAAAATTGGGTGTGGTAAGAACCCATTTTCGTTCATTGTCATAAAGCTAGTTTCTAATTTTATTGGATATCATTATATTGTAAAAATTTATTTGAAGTACTTTTAAGTATTTTGATTAAATTGACATAGATGTGATAAAAAGAAATAAATTAGCAACAAAACAGACAAGTCTGTCCGATAATGCTTTGTGTCATGTCAAGAGTGTCTCCAGAGTGCCTTTGTTAATTCAGATGTTTGATAATGTAATCTCGCCTTATTGGTTCTTTGTTTCCCTTGAGGAAGGGACAGAAGAGTTAGGAACGAGAACTTAGAACTTGCTCATCTCTTCTGTTGGAGGAACAGTCATTAAGTAGATCAAATGCTGCAAGTCTCTATGAGGTCTTTTATTATAAAAGACACAGTGAAATACTTAATACTTAAATAAAAAATAAGTACAGAGAGCTTCAAACTGGAACAGATTCAGTGAACATATAGCCCATATCATTGTCTAGACTCTTCTGGGATGTGAGATTATGGTTTTAGTCTTGGCGTTTTTCTAAATCTCCCATATTTTATATAAGACACATGTAAATGTTTATAGAAGAATCATATATTAAGCTTAAGAAACAAAGAACATTATTTTCCACTTAACCCTGGTAGGAAAATCAAAGTATAATAAGCTGTATTTATCCCAGCTATTCGGGAGGCTGAGGCAAGAGAATCTCCTAAGCCCAGGAGTTGGAGGTTGCTATGAGCTGTGTGATGCCATGGCACTCTACTGAGGGTGATAAAGTGAGACTCTGTCTCTACAAAAAAAAAAAAAAGTAAATAAATAAGCAGTATTTAAAGGCAGTTATTTTTGTTTGTTTGTTTTTCGAGGACAGAGTCTCACTATGTTGCCTTGAGTGGAGTGCCGTGGTGTCACAGCTCACACCAATTTCAGACTCTTCGGCTTAAGTGATTCTCTTGCCTCAGCCTCCCAAGTAGGTAGGACTACAGGCACCTGCCACAACGCCCGGCTATTTTTTGGTTGTAGTTGTCATTGTTGTTTGGCAGTCCTGGGCTTCATTCTAACCCACCAGCTCCAGTATATGTGGCTGGCGCCCAAGCTGCTAAGCTACAGGCGCTGAGCTGGCAGTTCTGTTTTAAGTTTAATGATTGCAAAGTACTGCATATACCTAGGTTCATTATTAAATGTTCTTGTAACATCCTTAACATTTGTTAGACAAAGGCTGGTTCTTATGGAATCAGTTGATTTTAATACATTTCAAAATTTTCTGTTTCATTGGTTATTTTTATTTTCCCAAAATTTAAGTGATTGTTTCAGTGATTGTTTCCCTATGTTACTTACACCTAGGGAAGGCCCGACTCAGTGGGCCACACAGCCCCCCTTCCTTCAGCACCCCTGGTTCCCACTTCCCACTTGGTGGCATCTAATCTGCATGATGGGTGTGATGCCTGAAAGGAAATTTGGTGCTTACAGAGCTAATGTTACTAATATAACCTTGTACAGGGCAGAATTGCTTTGGCAGTTTTGGTTGAATGTCATGGAAATTTAGTTTTGGGGGGAAAGGGTGCTTTCTAGCTTTATTCTACTGAAGCAAAACAATATACTGTTCATTAAGATTCCAAAATGCCTATTTTCAGCTTACATCACGAGAGAAAGCAGCCAAGAATTATAACCAGAAGTTGAAGGAGAAATTTCGACATCATCCCCATATAAAACGTATAGCTCGTCATCGACACCTACCCAAATCTATCTACAGCCAGATTCAGGAACAGCGCATCATGAAAGAAGCGCGTCGACGAAAGTATGTTTTGAGACATTTGATTCTATCTCAGTACTCTTTTCTGACTTCCCTTCTCGAAACCTCACCACAAACAAACAAAAAACTGCCATTGAAGGGAGTAGTTTGTGCATTCTTGTTGTACATTAGAGATCTGTTTGAAGACTTCTCCAGGGGAGTTTTTTTCCCCCCACTTCTCCTACTAAAGGGGGAAAGAGTAATCACCTGAGACTGAGAATTTCTGTTACCTATTTTTGAGAATGTATTTAAAGGACAAACAATGAAAGTGAATTATCACTTAACGCTCATATTTAAAAACTATTGTTAATAGATAATGTTTAAAAAATGATTTCTGATGAAGCTGAAGGTAAAAGATACTATGCATTTTCCAAGTTAAAGAATGCAAAGAACTTGTCAGTGGTGTCCATTTCTTCAGTAAAAATTTTCTAATATGCTTTATCATAAAATTCAACATCTAACATTTTGGATTTAGAGCAGAGTACCCCCACCACTATTTCCTTTGTGGAATATCGTTCTGTTTGAAACACTTGAATTTCTGCATGAAATGCTAAGACAGGTCTTTTAAAAAATTTCTTCAATTAGATATTAAAATGACTTTTACTTTGCTGCCTTCGGATAGATGTGAATCATTTTATAAAAACTGTGGCATGCATGTTTTTAAAGTTACTAAAGGATACTAGGATAAAAAGAAATTAAGTAATTAAACTTGATTTCCAGTTACTACCCACTTTTTACCTAGTCTCATTGTGAAAATGTATTTTGCAATAGGTTCTTTTCCCAGTAAAAGAAAATGCTTTGATTTTTCTGAGAAAGTTTTCTTAGGTTAAGATGATTTCTTGTAAACTTGCTTATATTTTGTCTATTTTGTTTATTTCTAGGGAAGTGAATCGTCTTAAACACAGCAAACCTGGATCTGTACCAGTTGTGTCAGAGAAGAAGAAACACATAGTGGCAGTTGTGAAATAATATTTGATATTCCTAACAATCCTGATACATAATTATCAGTTATTTTTGTTTTTGATAACTCTATGAATAAAAGTACTAGGTCTGCTTTTATTGCAAACATTGTAGTTATATGTGTAGAGCTTTATTGTTGCTCATTTTACCTACGCTGAAAAATTATCCTGAATGTTAGCTTAGTTGGTAAGACTGTTTTATCCTTAATATGCTTTCTTCTCTCATTGAAGAATACAACATTTGCAACTAATTTATATTTTTCTGTTAGAAAGTACAGATATGCTTTCTGTCTTATCTATCATTATAGACACTGTACATTTGAAGACCAAATATTTTTTGTAGTATCTTCAATATTACTTTGGATAATGAATATCTATGATTCCACATAACATTTAGAAGAACTATGTCAGAACTTTCTTTAATTGAATTTATTTCTAGTGTTTTATTTATATTTTAAGTAAAGAAGAGATGTGAAAATGCAAAGAAAAGAATGTGTTATTTAAGAATATAATAATTCATGGTGGCGCCTGCGGCTCAAAGGAGTAGGGCCCCAGCCCCATGTACCAGAGGTGGTGGATTCAAAACCGGCCCTGGCCAAAAACTGCCAAAAAACAAAAGAATACAGTCATCCTCTGTTTCCATGTGTGATTGGTTTTAGGACCTCCCATAGATACCAAAAACCAAGGATGCTTAAGTTCTTGATATAAATGTCAAAACTATGCACATACTCCCATGTACTTTAAATCATGTCAAAAGTACTTATAATAACCTAATTACAATGTAATGCCGTGTAAATAGTTGTATTGTTTAGGGAATAATAACCAAAAGAGTCTGTATGTATTCAGTATAGATACAATTTCTTTTTTCCAAATATTTTTGGTCCACCTTTGGTTAAATCCATGAATGGTACAGAGGGCTGACTGTATATAATATTTGTAGTAAAAATATAAAGTATTCTTAGAAACAATAAAAATTAAAATCTAGAGAGTAAGAGAAAGATGGAGTCAGGATAGAGTACACAGGAGATTTCAGCTATTTTGGTAACGTTTTATTTCCTCTTTTTTTAAGACAGAGTCTCACTTTGTCACCCTCAGTAGATTGCTGTGGTGTCATAGCTCACAACAACCTCAAACTCTTGGGCTCAAATGATTCTCTTGCCTCAGCCTTCCAAGTAGCTGGGACTATAGGTGCCCACCACAACGCTCGGTTATTTTTAGAGACAAGGTCTTGCTCTGGCTCAGGCTGGTCTTTCAACTCTTGAGCTCAGGCAATCCACCATGCCCCGCCTAGGGTGGATTTTTTAAAAGATGGATTTGGGGCTCACTTCCTATCTCCCATCATGGTACAGGATCAAGGTGAAAAGGACACCCCCATGCGGGAACTTTGTATCTGTAAACTCTGCCTCAACAACAGTGTGGGGAGAGTGGAGACAGACTGATACCAGCAGCCACAGTGTTGGAGCAGCTCACAGGCCAGACCCCCGTATTTCCCAAAGCTAGGTACACTGTCAGGTCCTTTAACGTCAGGAGAAATGAGAATATTGTGATCCACCGCACAGTCAGAGGGGCCAGGGCAGAAGAAATCCTGGAGAAAGGTCGGAAGGTACAAGAGTTATCAATTAAGAAAAAATAACTTCTTGGATCCTTGAAACTTTGGCTTTGGGATCCAGGAGTACATTGATCTGAGTATCAAATATGACCCAAGCATTGGTACCTACAGCCTAGACTTCTGTGTGGTGCTGGGTAGGCCAGGTTTCAACATTACAGACAAGAAGCGCAGGACAGGCTGCATTGGGGCCAAACGGAATCAGCAAAGAGGAGGCCATGCACGGGTTCCAGAAGTATGATGAGATCATCCTTCCTGGCAAATAAATTCCTGTTTTTATCCAAAAGACCAATAAAAATGTTTTCAGTGAAAAATAAAATGGATTTGGGGGTAGTATAATTTGAATTGGAAGTAAATTCCTGGAGTCTAATGCGAGATGATAACCATCATATTTTTCCTAAGACTGTTAAGAGATCAACTGTTAATTCTAATGATCAAATTACTTGATTTTTAAGGTGAACCAGTTCTCTTTTGCCCCCACATTGCTGCTAGTTTAGGTATAGTTTCAAAGAAAATACGCAAATACTGATCCATAACATGAGCATCTACATCAGTTTGAGTCCTTCGAGAAGCAGAGGCCTAGGTGGCATTAGATGTGAGAGATTTATTAGAATCACTTAGGAAGGATAAAAGGAAGGGGGTGGGAGTAGGCAGGGAGAGCCTTTAGACTGTCAGGTGTAGCTGACACCTGTGACAAGAGAGCAAAGGAAGGATTGGGCAGGAAGAATCTGACTTCAGTGCAATTCTAGAGAAGTTTGGTCCAGGCTAATAGGGAGTCCTGAAGCTGTTGGGCAAGGATGGGCCAGAAGTGATACGCTCATTGTGCTCAGTGACAAGGAGCAGCTGTGGGCCCTTGCAGTGAAAGCAGTGGTGAATCTGGAGGGGTAGCAGCTACGACTTCTGCTGCAGAATGCTTCCTGCAGCCATTCTCTTGATGGCATTCTGAGCAGAGCGCTCTTTGCACCACACAAATTTACCTTGCAGGTTTAGGGAGCACCTATCATGATCTCCATGTATGCCTTTTAGAAGGTAGAGGTTAGTAGTCATTTGATCAATAACCCTTTTCTCTGAAGGGCCACGAGGTTCTTATTATCCTCTTTGTCTTCCACTGCAGATTTTGAGCAGTTTATAATTAGGTGGGGAGATACCATGTAGGAAAGCTGTTTCATTAGCTAGCAATGTGACCTTTACAGGCACTGAGAGTGAGCCTAACAGAAAAGCTTACGGCCTTTCCCCACATAGTCAATTGTAGTTACTAAGGCCAATTTTCAAGAAATTTACAAAGTGGAGAAGAAATCTACGTTTGTTTTTTTTTTTTTTCCTCTTTCACCACTTGACTCTGATCTTTCTCTCTGTATTTTCTGCTTATGTTTCGCTTGGTCTAAAATCTGTTTGTACCTTAACCCAGTGAATTCTCAATCTATATAGCACCCCCAAAATAAAACAATCATAGTATGGTTATTTGCCTGACATCTTATCAGGGCCTTTGGTAGCACTGCCTTGAAGAGAAGTACCACCTGCTGAGTCACTGGCACTACTCCTGCTACAACCTGTGGTTACCATAGTGACGTTTCGGTGACACAATAGAACCCGATGGTTTAAGACATGAGCAATTTTCTATAATTCAGGCCTGTTACTCATCTAGAAATGGAAGCATGATTTTGACCATTTTGAAATGTAACTTTGCCAGTCAAAATCTCACAATAAAATGCACAGATGGGTTTTAAGTACTGAGGTTGTTAGTGCAAAACCTAAAGGATATAAGAATGGTGGCAATGTGAAAAGATTACTTAAGGAGATAAAGAAATGTAAGTAAATATAAAGGATTTATCATAGCCCCTCAGGGAAGAAAAGTATCAAACACCTTTCCTTTCAGTCTTGCCACTTGGTCCCTGTTTTGACCCTTTGATGGAACCAGAGAAAGCAGACTTCTAGTCAATCTATTCTTTTATAATCCTCATTCATCATCTTATTTTCACAAAAAAGGGAAAGAAAAAGATTTAAGGACTATTGTGGGTAAGATGGAATAATCAGGAAACCAAGACATCTTAACTTTAGAGAATATTCACTGTCTGCTTGGATGTTTGAGCAATTATTTCAAAACTGGTTGCAACCCACCAAACATTGGTGATTCATACAGAGCCTTAAAGTCCTGTATTAGGAAGTAGGATAACAGGGATTCTGAAATACGATGGGTTGGTGATTTCCAGTTTTTTAGTATCATGGTACTCCTAAAAGTGTTAATGGTACGTACACTTCATTTGTTTATTCTTTTTACATTTTAAAGTAAACATGTAAATTTGTTCTGATCCCTTCCTTTAAAGTTATTAATTAGCTTCCTGAGTCAAGGCCAGGAACTCTTTCACCAAACCTGCCAATAAATGAGTGATTTATTGAATGCTCATTTTTTCATTTAGTTAATTTGTATTGAGTCCTAGTTATGTGTATATATTAAGTCAAAGGCAGTACCAGCGTCACGCATGGATCTTTCACAAGCACTGAAGCCAATGTCTGGAAATGAAATTATTTTGCTCCAACACCCAAATTTCAGCTCCTTTATTTCCTATCTCTGAATGTCACACCACCCACAGAGATACACAAGACAGAAACCTGGGTGTAAAGGTACAAGTTTTATTAAGTTAATAATACTAGTAATAATAGCTAATGTTTATTGAACACTCACTGCATGCAAATGCTTTGCACACACTTATGTTAATTCTCATAAGAACCCCAAAAGGAAGGCTCTATTATAATCCATATTTAGTCTCTGTACTCTGCAATCTATAAAAGATTCCAAAAGAGTTCAGCCTCAAAGGAAATAAACATGAAACAAGTAATTAAAGTATATTATGATGTCTTAGCAGGATACTATAGTAGCACCCAAGAGGAAAAGCCTGACATCCTGCTGGGGAAAGAAGCAGCCCTTCAGAAGTGAACAACATTTATCAAACACCATTTGGTTCTAGCATATGACATGAGTGAGTAGAAATACAGTGGGGTTGTTTGCAAAACAAATGTTTGATCTCATTTAGATATGGGCTTTTTAATAAACCATTTCAGCAATGCTGTATTACCACAAACATATTAATTGAGGACAAATAATATCCAGTCTTTGCTCAGTGTACATGGGGGATTAGTTCCTGGACCCCTGTACACACACCAAAACCTTCATATCTCAAGTTCCCACAACCAGCCCTACAGAACCCATTTATAAGAAAAGTTGGGTGCTTATTGAAACAAGTAGATTGACAACTACAGGCCCACATGACAGAAAAACACAATTCAAGAAGGGGTTCAGTAAGTTCTCATCTAATGGGTACAATGTAGGGGTACGTGGCGTACCTCCTTGGTGAAGGACTCAACTACAACTTGGACTTTACCTTACAAATGCAAATAGTGTAACCTAATCGTATGTACCCTTCCTTATAGTAATACGAATTTTATTAATAATAGAGGAAAGAAGAAAGAGAAGAGAAAGAAAAGGAGAAAGGAAAGAGAGAGGGAAAGAAGGGAGGAAGGAGAAAAAGGAAGAAAGAGAAAAGGAAGGAAAGAGAAAAAGGAAAAGAGGAAGGTCAGCCCTCAGTATACTTGGGTTTTGCATTCTGCAAATACCATATTTTTGATCTGCATATAAGTGGACCCGCACAGTTCAAACCTGTGTTGTTCAAGGGTCAACTATTTAGAATTGGACTAATATTCACTAGAGTGATAAGAGAGCTATAGGATAGAAGTTTCATTAGGGGACTAAAGACTAATCCATAAGAGAGTACCAAATATATATCTAGGGGTCTTAGGGCAGAAGGCAGAAAGGGCAGAAAGTGTTAGGTAGAAATGAAGGTGGGTGTGAGAAGTGGAGGCAACAACCCAGGGCTGGGTGTGCTGCAAATCCCAGCGGATGGATGGGCCCACAAGGTCAGCCAGCAGCAGCAGCAGCAGGAAATAGGCTTCCAGCAGGTGCACCGTGCTGGTGCTTACACAAAGGAGCAGAGAGAAGGCTAACAGCAAAAAAAAGAGAGAGAGAGAGAGAGAGAGAGAGACAACATTCCTTCTGATCTTGTACCCTGTAATTTACCCAAGCAAAGGAGAAAATCAGTTTTACTTGAGGGCCAGCTTTAAAAATAAGCTTGAATGATACGATTCTCTCTTCTGCCCCCACTAAATAAATCATTTTTACTGCAACTAAACACAAAGATTAAAAACACAATGTTTATATTGATTTAAACACATTATATGGTTTTGTTTTTGTTTTTGGGGGTTCTTATTATTTTTTATTAAATCGTAAATTGATGTGTTAATGGGGTTCAGGGTACTGTGTTTTGTTTTTGATGTGGAGTCTCACTCTGTGGCCCAGGCTAGAGTGCCATGGTGTCAGCCAAGCTCACAGCAACCTCAGACTCTTGGGCTTAAGCAATCCTCCTGCCTCAGCCTCCCATAGCCAGACTATAAGCACCCACCACAACACCTAGCTAATTTTTCTATTTGTAGCAGAGATGAGGGCTTGCTTTTGCTCAGGCTGGTCTTGAACTCTTGAGTTCAAGTGATCCTCCTACCTTAGTCCCCAGAGTGCTAGGATTACAGGTATTGAGCCACTGCACCCAGCCCACATTATAATTTTGTAATGGATTGATGACCATTTTGTTGCAGGGAACAATATCCTGGAGGCAGGTCATGAATTTATGGAAGGAGTCACAGAAATCCAAATACAGAAACCTTAGTACAGCTGAGCCAGATATCCAGGGCTCTGGAGCTGGGCTCTAGATAGGCACCAAAAACTGAGACTTCTTGTGCCTCTGCTGTCTCCATTATTTCCCAACTGGCTTCTTGCTTGTAATTTCGTTTCTTCCATAAATTCAGTACTTCATGTCCTAAAATAGCTGCCCCAGCCTGGATTGACATGACTTTGCAGTTCCAGTGCTCCATCAACTGGCCACTTACCTCTCTGTCTTTGAATTTTGGTTAATGAGAAAGGAAAAACACTCCTTTGCTGAGACCATCTGTTTGAGGCCTTTTATAGCAGTGTCCCTTCAGAGGCCCTGTTTAGTTGCTTTTGGATGTCTGCCCTTGACCTCTGACTTGGCATGGGCTGGAGGTGCGGTGTCTTCATATTAAGGCACGCCCCTAAAATGCTGAGTACATTTCTATAAATCATCAAAATCACCAGCAATATCATATCCATATTTTGATATGGGGAAGGAGGTGAAGAAACGAGGAAGGACTTGGGACATGTTGCTAATGAGTCAGTAATAGGGCATGGGAAGAGCAGGTAAAATGTCACCCTTAACTCATTCTGACTGCTGGTTTTCCTAGTTCTGCAATCCTGAGGTCTCCCCCAAAACTGTCCTAGACTTAGTCTTGCCTATGTTGCTCCTGACTGAAGTAGGAAGAAATGGGGTCTGGGCTTCAGTTAAGCTCCCTAGACCTTAAGTGTGGGTGTAGACACCTTTGCTATCTTTTCTGCATGTGGCTCTCCCTTGGCCTCCTGTAGGGAATTAGTAGAACCCTAACTAGCTCTGACCAAATCTGCTTCCTCACCGCTGTTAGCCATTGTTACTGGCATAATGGACACTTTGGTATATGCCTTGACTGGCTCCTAAACTGAACCACCAAACAGAAACCCTCCCTCTGTGCTCTGGCCAGCCACTGATGCACCTCTGAATTCTTCCCTAGCTTGCTAAACCAGAACCCTGCGAGGAACACTGCAGCCATTCCCAGTGACTGCAGCCTTTAATTGAACAGGCAAGAGCTAAAGTCCCAGCGTACTTTGCACCCAAGAAGAACACAAATTTTGCAGACTTCATAATTATCTCAAAGGGAATTTTATCTTCACCTTAGGGATAAAATAGAAACTCTATAATAGAAGTGTTGTCCGGCTAACACATTCAGGAAGCCTTGCTTTGCATCACTTATGAAGGTTTTTGTTGGCTTTTAACACCTAGAACTTTTTAATGAAGGAACTTATTTTCCTGTAAGGGTTTAATCAAAATATCACAATGTTAGATACATAAAAAAAAAAAAGTTCCCTTAAGTAATTTGAATTGGGAAGGAATAAAAGCCCAATATTGAGTTTGGCCTGATGATAACACATGCTCCTCAAAGCTATTCTCAATATTTCTAATTTTAATTTAAAAAGTCATTAGGATTTATATGTGCTATCAGCGTATATTGAATTCAAAATCTAAAAGTTTCAAGCTCAAATGTAACTACTAATAACTAGAACAAATGTATTTCAGTCTAGTTTCAATTCTATGAGGAAATAGGTCAGGAAATTAATTTGTAAATGCAATTTATTAATTATATCTCTTCCGAGAGAAATGTGAAGTTTTGAATAGTATTAGCCAATCTGATTTATAATAAATGAATTCAACTTCAATTGTAAAAAAAGAAATTTCCAGGCAGCACCTGTGGCTCAAAGGAGTAGGTGGTGGGTTCAAACCCAAACCCGGCCAAAAACTGCAAAAAAAAAAAGAAATTTCCTATTCATCCATTTGTGACTTTTAAATCACTATCATTTATTTTCTGAGGAAAAAAGTCTGAAATATTTCCTAGAGGAAATATATATTTTAAAATAATTTGACTAATCACATTTGCTTAAGTTAGAATAAATAAGGGAGAGGAAATTAATTGCTCCAAGTCTGTTTGTACTCCATAATAACTATTATGCCTATAGTATGTCATCATAGGCCAAAATACTTACCTCCTCTAAGATTGTCTTGTCATACGTAAAATGAGTATACAGAGGTGGGTATACTTACACCTTTAGAGAACTGAGGATTTTTAATGAGACAATGCCATACCCTAGTATCAATCTTGACAAATATGTCTGCTTTACATTTGAAGAATTAAAGTCAAAGTTAGGCCTCAGTGGTGTTTGTTATTTGAGTGTCCTGTGGAGATAAGTCTTGGACAGAGTTCCTTCGCTGCCCTTCCATACATTTCTGAAATCCCTGGCTGAAATTCTAGCCCTTTATTACAATAACACTTTAATAAATTATCCTAAGCAGTGTGCAGTGGACATTTGTCCTTTTCATGGCTGCCCAGGATCTATTTTGATGGAATCCATACTGTCTGATTTTATTAAGTGATGGTGTCAGGTACTTTCTCTCCCCACTCCCTATGGGCAAAGCCATTTAGATGTTCCTGCCCAAAACTTTGAAGCTGAGTTAGTGCAGGTATTGTGCAAGGACAGTTTTGAAGTGACATATGGAGGCGCGTGTAGCAGCCGCCGAGTACAGCAGAGACAATCACGTCCACCAAGACATCCCAAACAGACCATTTCTGCAGTGGGGCTTTGGCCTGGTTCCTGCTTCCTCACCCTCCTTGGCACCCGTAAAATTTCCAGCCTTGGAATCCAGCGTTCCTGTACAATCTGTGAGCCATCCTGTACCATTCCAACAAATTCATTTCTGCTGAAGTTAACAAAAATCAGTTTCTGTTGCTGTAACCAAAAACAGGCATTTATCTCTTGGGCAATTAATTAATTACAAACTTACTTTTAGCGGTTACATTAGACAGGACTGTAATTTATTAGCTTCCCTTAAGTAAATCTTGCCTTCCTCGGAATTGTCTTCCTTTAAAAAAATAAGTGGTGAGAAACCCCACAAAGCTTGGTGAGCCTCATATAATCTGTTGATCTGTCTGGGCATCATGCACATGATCTGCCTCCTCTTCTGGTTTGGATGGGAATTGTTTCCTCTTATTTGGACTGGACATTTCCTACTCTCTTTTCTTATGTAACACTGTCTTGCTCTTCTCAAGACCATTTTGCCTCATCTCCCAACCTCTCTTGCTCCACACATTCCTACTGCTTGGGCACTGGTTGGCCCCAGGTGGTCAAGAAAGGAGGATTCTCTAGGGAGAAGGATGGCAAAGGAAGGGAGAACTTCGGTCAGCATCTGGGAAGGGGGGAAGGGGCAGGAAGGAAAGCCTATTACAATTTTATTCCCTGCCCTGTTTCTGCTTTCCACTCTAGGGATAAAGAGAGAAAAAATGGAAGAAAGGTAGAAGAGGAAAGAAAACCACCTTGCCACAACATCCTGCCTTGAGCCCCTTATTTCCCGAGCCTTCAACATGATTTATATTAACTACTATTCTAACTACATTATGGCTTAAAATAAGTTCTTATGAACTAGTCTGGGAATTTATCCACAATTTATAACTTGTCTAGAAAATCTATTCTAGGAGTCAAATAGTGGTCTTAGAAATAAACTTGTTTAAGACAGTTTTAGGTAGGCTGGAGCCTGCCTTTCCAGAGGAAGTCAAGCTGATAGTGCTTATATCGGCAGTGATGACTTAATAAATAAAGGAGACTTCAGCTCAAAGCTGATTTGAGTTGATAAAGAAAATATTATTTAATAACTTAGATTTCAGCTCAGCGCCTGTAGCTCAAGCAGTTAAGGCGCCAGCCACTTACACCAGAGCTGGCGGGTTTGAATCCAGCTCGGGCCGCCAAACAACAATGATAACTAGAACCAAAAAATAGACTACAACCAAAAAATTGCCAGGCGTCCTGGCAGGCGCCTGTAGTCCCAGCTACTTAGGAGGCTGAAACAAGAGAATCACTTAAGACCAGGAGTTGGACATTGCTGTGAACTGTGACGCCACTGCACTCTACCTAGGGTGACAGCTTGAAGCTATGTCTCAAAAACAAACAAACAAACAAACTAAAAAATGTAGCTTTCTTTTTTTTTTGAGACAGAGTCTCACTCTGTCACCTGGGCTAGAGTGCCATGACCTCAGCCTAGCTCACAGCAACCTCAAACTCTTGGGTTTAAGTTATCCTCCTGCCTCAGCCGCCACACCAGCTAATTTTTTCTCTTTTTAGTAGAGCGGTGGGTCTCCCTCTTGTTCTGACTGGTCTCGAACTCCTGAGCTCAAGAGATCCTCACTCTTTGCCCTCCCAGAGCACTAACATTTACAGGTGTGAGTTACCACACCCTGCCCAAAGTGATTTTTTTTTTTTATGCTGGTTTTGGCTGGGGCTGGGTTTGAACCCGCCACCTCCAGCATATGGGGCCGGCACCCTACTCCTTTGAGCAACAAGCGCCACCCTCAAAGTGATCTTTTTAAAAAAGAAAATTTCACAATTTTCCTTTGCCAAAACTTCCTTTTCAATGGTTTGCTATTATTAGAATAAAATCTAAAGTTCTTAACCTCCTTACAAGGCTCTGACCGCTCCTTTCTAGACATCTCTGTCATGCTTCTCCATCTCCGGCCTTGCTCCTGCTCTGGCTCCAGGCCTCGCCGGCGGTGGGCTTCTTGCAGTTCTCTGACCACATCTTACTTTCTCTCGCCCAGAGACCTTTCACGTAATTGTCTTCTCTGCTCTCAGGAATTGTCTCCCATTCTTCAGGTTTGCTTAAACATCATTTCCTCTGAGAAAACTCTCCTGACCCCACAGGGCGGGTAGGTCCCTTGGTACATAATCCCACAGCTCTTCTCTGATAACTGTAAGCTCTAGAGGACACGAACCATGCCTGACGCACCCTCATTTGGACCCTCTCCACCCCTCTCCACTCAGTTTCTCTTCCCTGAGGAGATGTTACCATGTTATTCTTTTTCATTTCAAATTCTCTCTTAGAGAAATGTACCCCATTTAACATCCTACACACCCAGGAGGCAAGGAGAGAAGTCTCTAATCCACCAATTTCAACAAACCATTTCAGAGAGGTAGAATGCTGTAGTGGTTACGAATATTGTCTCCCAAGTTAAACCTTGGGTTTAAAATCCTGACTTTGTCAAAGACCAGGGTTAAACTGTTCAACCTCTAGCCATGGCAGACTTTCCTCATCTGCAAAGTAATAGTAAGACTTGCTTCATGATCAAGTATTACTTGCTCATGGGAGAATCACATATATTAATATATGTCAAACAGAACAGTGCCTGCATATAATACATGCTATGCAATTATTTGCTGTTATTCTTGAACAACATACTCAGTGCCATAGACCAGCGAAGTGACTTCTGTGAGGATGGGGCTTGTGTTGGTCTTGTTTATTTCGGTTTGCCCAGTGATTAGCACAGTACCTAAGACTAAGTAGTTGTAAGTTAAATATTTACAGCATGAATACAAGGACGACTGAATGAATGGTCATCGTTCATTAAACATCATATCATAGCAAGAGGACAGCAGAAAAAGTACCTAGCCCTTATTAAGGAATGTCTGTAAACCTCCTATCCTGAAAAAATGGGGGAAATAATATTTTCTTTACAGGACTATTGTGAGATTTCAGTGACAATAAAGTATGTAAACTACTTATGCCAGTGCCAGCACATTAAGCTCATCCATTGTATACTATTATTAGTCTCTGAATTTGGAAGCCAAGTCTAACTCTTTCCTTGGGTTTCAATATTAGGGCCTAAGCCTCCTTGGCTGTCCCCTTTATTATTGCATTTGCAACAAGATGATTTGTCTTCTTAATCTCTGATCTCTATGAAAGGCCAGCAGGCCCTCTGCCTTCCATATCAGTCAACACTTTTCCCGTCCAGAGATTATTCCATCCTTACGGATATTGAGAAAATAAATGGGAAATGATTAGAATGTACTTTCCAAACATAAAGCATTGTACTGTAGGAGTTTGGCGAAGAGGATTAATAATGCCATGTTATCTGTAGAAGAATTTTATGAAGACCCTGTGTATATTTCAACTTTAATTACTAAGACTATCGATGTGATAGAAATCTGTAAATATCATGTAAAAGAAAATTTATTAAATTCTAGGACATCACCCTGCTGTACACAGTATGTTCTTTTCAGACGCTGTAATAAATGAAAAAGATGGTTGCCATAGAGATAGTTAAACTATACCCTTTGGCTAGCAGATTAGAAGTTCATGTCAACCTATTATAAGAGAATGTTATTTTGCCCACAAGTGATATTTACAGATTATTTCTACCACAGTTGTAACCCAAGTTATTAAAGCTCAAATGTTAAACCTATAAACATTAAACTTTATGAAAACTTTTGTTCTTTTGGTAAAACTTGTTTTAACATTTATGAGCTATCTTTTTGCTTTGGAAAATGTGTTTTTAAAGTTCTTACCCCTAGGATATTTATAAGAATCTTCCTTGAAATCTATTCTCCTTGTAGTTAGCTTCATTTTCTTTAAAGCTCTTGCTTTATTTTTTGAATCATTTGTCAGAGGCAATATGTAGTATCTCAAAAAATCCACCAGCACAGGAAATGCTTATGAAACATGGAAAACCCACTTAATAAAAATTCATCATAATCAGTTAGCAGAAAGATTTGTGGATGGTAATATTCAGATCCTTATGTAGTCATTTAATCTGTTCTTCAAAATTCAGAAAGTAATTACAAATACACAGTTGGGAAAATCTGCCAGTTGATGCAAGCATTTGCTGCAGGGAGAAAATTTGTCAAGGTTAAGCTTATTTTGTCTGGTTGGGTAAGATAGGTTCAGAGGATAACAAAGAGGAAGCTGGGGTTTTTTGTAAATTGAATGAATTTTATGTCATTGTAAATCTGACCACTGTTCCCTGAAATATTGCTGCATTAATCCATTTTTTAGGTGTGATAACTTAAAAGAGATTTGCATTCCCCGGGGAAATAATAATTCCCTCTTTTCCTGGCATTGGGGATTCAGTCATGACTTTCCTTTGCCCAGGCCAAGGTTTAGATAATTGCTTCCTTCCCCTTTGCTGGTGATGGCTATTTATATTTGTATCATTTTGTGCATGCTTGGAAGAATATATATGTGTATGTGTGAGTGTGTGTGTTTAATTGGGCATTTAAAGAGAATGAGAACAGTAGATAAAAAGTACTTTGCCAGGTAGTACTCTAAGCCATGGTTACTCTAAACCATGACCCCTTAAAGTTTTAAATTAGGGGGCGGTGCCTGTGGTTAAGTGAGTAGGGTGCCGGCCCCATATACCGAGGGTGGTGGGTTCAAACCCGGCCCCAGCCAAACTGCAACAACAAAAAAAATAGCTGGGCGTTGTGGCGGGCACCTGTATTCCCCACTACTCAGGAGGCTGAGGCAAGAGAATTACCTAAGCCCAAGAGCTGGAGGTAGCTGTGAGCTGTGATGCCACAGCACCCTACCGAGGGTGACAAAGTGAAACTCTGTCTCTAAAAAAAAAAAAGTTTTAAATTTGAGTGAGTGAATGATTATGTAGCTTGTTTCCCATCTTCCCCATATTCTCAACTTCCAAATATCTTTCTCTTAATATAGTAAAAAGGAATAAGTTATTAGGTGTCAGGATTTTTAGGACCTGAAAATAAAGGCCACACATAAATCATTAAGATAGAATGTCAGTTTTCCTTTTTTCCTGTAGTGAAACTTAAGCCACTATACACTTCCTAGGTAAGAGAACTGAAAGAAAATTCTTACATTTTTTCATGCTCTTGCTTATTAGGCATAAAATCAGTTATTTTATTTCTTCATCTAAGACTCTCTTTTAGGTTTATGCAAAAAGAAAGTGTGGCAAACAGTGAAAGCTGGCCAGCCTGAAACCCATTCCCAACCCTTTTCTCCCCCCATTCCCAGCCTTTCATTAGAGAGGCTGGAAAGGCTGAGTATTTTCTTTCTGCCTCTCTTGCTGATAGGGGTGGCCATGTGAACCTGTCCTGGCCAATGTGACATAAGCAGAAGCCTACTGTGAGGTTCTTGGAAAGCTTTTCTTTCCTAAAAAAAGGACAGATGTGCTTGGTGCCACCTCTTCCTCTTCTCCCATTACTTCTTTATGCCTTAAACGTGAACGTGATATCTGGTACTGTGGTGGCCATTTTGTGACCACGTGTCCAAACATAGAAGCCTAAGGATAGTGAAAAAAAGATAGAAAATGCCAAGGTCTTTGATGGCATCATCACAGCAGATCAAACCTCCTGTCTCCTGCAAGTTCTTTTTGATTTATGCCACTGTTAATTTTATTTTCTGAATATTTACAGCTAAGAAAACATCCTAATGGATACGCGACTTAGTTTAAGTTTCACTCCTCAGCCCAAAGGATAAGTGAATATTTTCTGTTTTATTTCTTGTCTATTTTTAGGTGAAATTGTTCTATCTGGAATAATCATTACAACCTTTTTAAAAATTATTCAGTAAGTAATCTGGACCTTTCTAAAGGGTAGATGAGAAATGAGCTTGGTGTTATGGAAACATTAGCTCATCATCAAAGATGTGCACATAACGGAGTTCAAGAATAATCTTTGGGTGATAATAGCTTTTAACCAGTTTGGAAATGAGGCCAATTACAGGCTAGAGAAGGGGGAAAATTTAGTTTAATACCTTTTAAATCAGGGTTCAGTGGATTATTACACCAAAGCATTTTCTAGGGAAGTTAATAAAACTGCCTTCCATAAAGTGGAAAGCTCATCCTCCCTGTAAGGATTCTTAGTTCTTCTGCCTACATTTTGTATCTCCAGGAATAGAACTTGCTCTCTCAGAAGACTCATTTGTTTTTAGTAGAACAACAGACAACTCAGAGCGCTTCTCCTGTGGACTCCGCCTGCTCCTAATTAACACTCCACAGAACAGTAGACGGACTTCTATAGTTTCTAAACTGTCAGCTGCAATGCCATGTATCTGTCTGCTTCATCATCCAGCACTATCAAGTTCCCCGTGATCTCCCAGTCACTTTAGACAGCCAGTCATGTTCAAGTTAATGTCGCCTGTTCTGAACCAATTCTCCATCAGATGCTCCACTGATTCTGGCTTCAAATTATATCAGATCATTCAATGACAATCATCAACTGCTTTTTGTCTTAAATTGAGGTTAAATTCACATAAGTTATCCAGTTTAAAGTGTACAATTCAATGGCATTTCCTACGTTCACACTGTTCCACAGCCACCTTGCCAAGTTCTAAAATATTTTCATCACCCCAAAAGAAGACTCCATACCTAGTAAGCAGCTACCACCATTCTCTTCCTCCAGCTAGAGCTGCCTCTAATCTGCTTTCTGCCTCCATGAATTTCCCTATTCTGGCTATCTCATATAAATGAAATCATACAATAGGTGACCCTTTGTGTTTGGCTTCTTTCACTTAGCATAAAGTTTTCAAGGTTCATCTATGTCATAGCATGTATCAATACATCATTTCTTTTTATGACGGAATAATATTCCATTGCATTCATATCCTAGAATTTGTTTATTCATCCATTCATTCATGGACACTTGGGTGGATTTCACTTTGGGCTGTTGTGAATAGTATTGTTACAGACATTTACGTAGTATGTGCATGGCATGTATCTGTTTGAGTACCTATTTGTTTTAAATTCTTTGGGCTATCTATCCAGGAATTGAATTGCTGGGTCATATGGTAATCTTATGTTTAGTCTTTTGAGAAACCACTACGCTGTTTTACACAGTAGCTGCACCATTTTACATGTGGTATAATGATGTATAAGGATTCCAGTTTTTTTTTACATCCTTACCAGCACTTTTTTTCATTTTTGGAAAAAGTATAGCCATCTTAGTAAGTATAAAATCTCATCTTACAGTGGTTTTGACTTGCATTTCCCTAATGACTGATGTGGAGCATCTTGACAAAAACTATTGGCCATTTTCCTGTCTTCTTTACAGAAAGGTCTATACAAGTTCCTTATCCATTTTTATTTTACTTTATTTTATTTTTTTTGAGACAGAGCCTCAAGCTATCACCCTGGATGGAGTGCTGTGGCATCACAGCTCACAGCAACCTCCAATTCCTGGGCTCAAGCGAGTCTCCTGCCTCCGCCTCCCAAGTAGCTGGGACTACAGGTGTCCGCCACAACGCCCGGCCATTTTTTGGTTGCAGCCATCATTGCTGT
>CAUYRH010109843.1:0-25696 GCA_963574655.1 Perodicticus potto
TAATTGGCTTGTCAAAGATCAAGTAACAGTAAGTAGCCAGATTCACCTCTTGGTTCTCTATTCTGTTCCAAACATCTACCTCTCTGTTTTTGTGCCAGTACCATGCTGTTTTGATCACTATTGATTTATAGTACAGTCTCAGGTCTGGTAGCATGATTCCTCCTGCTTTTTTTTTTTATTTCTGAGTAATGTCTTGGCTATTCGAGGTTTTTTCTTATTCCATATAAAACAAAGTATTATTTTTTCGAGATCTTTAAAATATGACAATGGAGCTTTAATAGGAATTGCATTAAAATTATATATTGCTTTGGGTAGTATGGACATTTTAACAATGTTGATTCTTCCCAGCCATGAGCATGATATGTTTTTCCATTTGTTGACATGTTCAGCTATTGAGTTCTTTCAGCCTTTATTTCCTTGTATAAAAATGGTAATAAAATGTCATTTGTTAATTATTTCATTTAGATTAGTAATTTTGTTATTTTCTTTAAAAAAATCCCATTACTAAAAAATTCAAGAAAAAAGAAAAGTATAAAGAAATCACTCAAAACGTCACCATTCTGAGTTATTTTAAGGATTAAACTTAAAAATATGTTTAAAAGCCAACATGAAGATTTATGTTTATAAATTTTCATAAACATTTATTATTATATGAAATATGATATAGCATTAGTTGTTAATGTATCATTTTCATTTATTTTAGAAATAAAAAGATGCTACCAGTTATACAATGCTGAGCCACAGCTATAGCAACATCATGATTTTAGAGATATTAAAGTGTAAAATTACACATTCTGAAATTGATAAAATATATATGCAATGTTTATATTTCAATGTTTTAAATATAAGATATATACTATAATCAATATTTAAACTTAATGTATCATTTCTTTCACTGTCCTCACCCTATCTACAATCCATCTGAATCAAGGAAATATGCTTTGCAAAAGACAAATGTCTTTAGGTTTTTCTTATATATAAGAAACACCACCAACAACCTGTTAGATCTGATAAATAAATTCAGTGAAGTTGCAGGATAAATAATGTGGACAAGAAAAAACAAAATTCCTATAAGAAAATATGAAGGAAAAATTTCCTTCACATTAGTCTTGGCTATTTTTATTTTTTACTTTTTTTTTTTTTTTTCTTGGAGACAGTCTTACTCTGTTGCTCAGGCTACAGTGCCAAGGCATCAGCCCTGCTCACAGAAACTTGAAACTCCTGGGTTCAAGTGATCCTCCTGCCTCAGTCTCTCCTGTAGGTGGGACTACCAGTGCCCACCACCATTCCAGGATAATTTTTTTTGAGACAGAGTCTTACTTTGTCGCCCTTCGTAGAGTGCCATGGTGTCACAGATCACAGCATCCTCAAACTCTTGGGCTTAGGCAATTCTCTTGCCTCAGCCTCCCAAGTAGTTGGAACTACAGGTGCCCACCATAATGCCCATCTATTTCTTGAGATGGGGTCTCGCTCTTGCTCAGGCTGGTCTTGAACCTGTAAGCTCAGGGCAATCCACCCACCTCGGCCTCCCAGAGTGCTAGGATTATATGTATGAGCCACCGTGCCTGGCCCATTTTTATCTATTGTTAGTAGAGATGACATCTCAGTCTTGTTTAGGCTGGTCTAGAATGCCTGGGCTCAAAGAGTCCACCTGTCTCAGCCTCTGAGAGAGTTAGGATTACATGCATGAGCCATTGCTGCCATTCTTCTGTTTATTTTTTAATTATGACTGTAAAAGCACCAAGACCAAAGGCAAAAATAAACAGGTGGTATAATTTTAAACTAAAAGTCATCTATACAGCAAAGGAAACAATCAACAAAATAAGAAAGGAAATCTACAGAATGGACAAAAATATTTGAAAATCATACAGCTAATAAGGGTTAATGTCCAAAATATGTAAGGAACCCTACAACTCAATAGGAAAAAATTCAAACAAGTGTTTTAAAAAATGTGCAAAGGACTTGGACAGACAGTTTTCCAGGGATGATGCACAAGTGGCCAGCAGGTACATAGACACCTTAACATCACTAATCATAAAAAAATGAAAATCAATACCACAATAAGATGTCATTTCACACCTGTTAGGATGGTCATTAAAGTAAAAAAATAACAAGTGTTGGCAAGGAGTCAGATGAATGAAAATTTGTACAGCCATTATGGTAAACATTATGGAGGTTCCCCCAAAAATTAAAAATAGAATTACCATATGATCCAACAATTCAGCTTCTGGGTATATGTATATATAACGAGAGGAAATACAATCATTACCCTGAGGAGGTATGTCCACTTTCATGCTTATCACAGCATTATTTAAAATAGCCAAGACATGGAATCAACCTAATTGTCCATTGACAGATGAGTGGTTTATAAATGTGGTACATAAACGCACACACACACACACACAGAAATATTATTCAGCCCCTCAAATGGAAAATCTATAATTTGCAATGGCATGTATGTACCCAGAAGGCATTATGTTAAATTAAATCAACCAGAGACAGAAAAACGAATACCACATGGTTTTACTTATATATGGAGTAAAAAATAGTCAAAATCATAAAACAGGCAACAGAAGACTGTTTTTAAGGGGTCAGGAAAACGGTGAGAGGTTGGTTAAAGGGTACAAACTTTCAGTTTTAAGATGAAGACTGGAGACCTAATCTTCAGCAGGTTGACTCCCTTTAAGTTTTCTTAGTATTTTTTAAAGGCCATAATTTCAATGCTTTTGCAGAGTATGAAAGTAATATACGTATTTGCTATAAACATTTCAACTTGGGCCGGGCGCGGTGGCTCACATCTGTAATCCTAGCACTCTGGGAGGCCAACACGAGTGGGTTGCTTGAGCTCACAAGTTCGGGACCAGCTTGAGCAAAAGTGAGACCTTGTCTCTATTAAAAATAGAAAACCGAAGAGGATTGCTTGGGCCCAATTAGGAGGTTGCTGTGAGCTATAATGCCACAGCACTCTCCCCAGGGTGACAACTTGAGACTCTGTCTCAACCCCCCCCAAACCAATAAACATTTCAACTTATACAGAGAAAGTAAAATGTAGATAATGAAAAAAACACTCCCGATTTCCATGTTCACGTTTCCCTAAGATTTCTACTTTTAAGAGTTTGGTATG
This sequence comes from Perodicticus potto, assembly GCA_963574655.1. Taxonomy (NCBI): domain Eukaryota; kingdom Metazoa; phylum Chordata; class Mammalia; order Primates; family Lorisidae; genus Perodicticus; species Perodicticus potto. The sequence goes on from CAUYRH010109843.1 coordinate 3,125, forward strand.
TTTTGATTACATATTTATAATAATTTTAGGTTATTGAATGTAAGCAGAAGCATTATGTGGCACCTCCAAGATAGTCCTTTGAATGGCATGTGCCATCGCCCTTTCTTCTCTCTTTCCTCCTTCCTCATTCCTGGGTAAGATCACTTCAAATGTAAGGATGAGCACCATATCCTTTGTGTGACAATGTAGTGAGTTTCAAATGGTCAAGAAATTGCTACACATGCCTGTAATCCTAGCACTCTGGGAGGCCGAGGTGGGTGGATTGCTTGAGCTCACGAGTTTGAGACCAGCCTAGACAAAAGTGAGATCCCATCTCTACTAAAAATAGAAAAACTGAGGCAAGAAGATCCCTAGAGCCCGAGTTGGAGGTCACTGTGAGCTATGACGCCACAGCACTCTATGCAGGTCGACAGGTTGAGACTCTGCCTCAAGAAAAAAAAAAAAAAGAAAAGAAAAAAGAAAAAAGAAATAAAAAGAAATTGCTATACCGTAGAGACTACTGCAACTGCTGTGGTTGCTGGGAACACTTTTGTAGATTAGGTGAGGAGACAGGAGTTCAAATGGATTTAGACAGTTTATTACTTCTGGCACAGCACACAGCATGAGCTTCATGTTTGCATTGTTTTCTTTTGTCCCCCCAAATCCCACATGGGGCTCTGCAGAGAAGCTGGGTGCATATGGTATACACAGTAGATCTGTGTCATAGCTCAGGAACACTGAGCTTAGGAAAATCACAATTTTATAAGAAGATGGCTGGAAAATCTGGCCAAACATTACCCAGCACAGATGCATTATTTTTATTTTCCTGTCCAGGAATCAAATCTGCTCTACGACCTGGAGGGAGACATATCTTTGTCTTTAAACACTGTTCTCTCTGAAACATCCTTGAAAAGATAATTTGAGACAAAATATGTCATAAAGCTTATAGAATTGCCATAATGATTTGCTGCCCAACAGGGACCACAGGGAGCCTGAATCACTAGCTTCTTTATCAAACCAGTGGATTATTTCTGGATCACCTACCTCTAGATTTCTTTTCTGTGAGAGAATATTGGCTTTTGCATTTAACCACTTGTTATTTGAGCTTTTTGTTACAAATACCTGAATCTACCTTTAAGCAAAGCCCACACTTGATACTATTCTAAATTGTACGTACATGTAGAAAAAAAAGCCAATTGATTATATTTGATACTATATGTAGTAGTTGTGATTGGATGGATGTAGAATACGTGTATAACAAACACTACCCGCTCACCCAGGACCTAAGATGTTGGTAGAAGTTAGTGAGTGAAGTTAGTGAGAAGTTGGTTTCTACTAGGACCAAACTACAATATGACATTCATTTGTTCGGTGCTGGTGTCAGTTTGTAGCTGCACTATGAAAGATGGACAGCTTCAAACAGATGAGCTTGTTCATATTAAGGAGGCTTGTATTTGGATCTCCATAGACCGAGATGCATATGACCCAGGAAGTGTGCCATATCCCCCTACATTGTACCTGATAGATGGGAAATAATCAATCCTTCCCCCCCACCCTCTTTCCTCTTCTTTTTTTGGAATGTTATCATAGAAATTTATTTACATAGAAAGATAATCACCATAAGAACGAACGAAGGTTACCAAAGTTGAAAATGACACTTGATTTTTGCTTACAGAGGTCTATTTATTCAAAGGTCTTAGAGTAAAAACAATCTTACTTCCACTCGCATAAAGCTTTCTCTTCAGCACAGAATGTGATTACACTGTTTGTAGCCATCAGTGTCCTTTTATCCTGGGAATTCCCGCCCCCTTTCCACTCACACTTCCAGAGACCTCTGTCTGCAGGGTTTGAGCCACAGCCCTTCCCTCCTGCCTTCCTGATCTGTGAGGTTCAAGCTGCAGTTTATGCGTCTTTCACAAATGAGCACCACTTTACCACTATTATGAAACTTCTCTACAAATAAGTGTAGGCAAGGTGAACCCCCCAAACTCCACAATACCTCAGCTAAAACCCAGCTTATGAACCTATGTCAGAAAAAACTGATATGCTTTAAAGAAGTCTGAAAAAATATAAACTATGGGCAATCCACAGGATGGAACACTAGGGAGCTTTGGAGCACATTAGTCACCTGAGGGCAGACACGGAGCAGCACAGGGTAGGCAGGAGGTGACTAAGACCGTATTGGGGACCTGTGCAGCTATGTCCATACTGTCCTGGAAAGGGTATGATTGAGAGGGGGAGGGAGAAGGTCTATAAAGCTCATACAGGGGAAGGGTTATGGAGCATGACCTATACCTTTGTCTAGAAGGGAGCCCTGTACAGCGTGGACACCCCAACCTACACTGATGACGAAGAAAGAAACCAGTGAATGTGATGCAGATATCGAGTCAACAGCAAATGTGAAAAGCTTTCATATACATATGCATTTCCCAAACAGAATTGGTGTTGTAGTAAATAAACCATCCCAAGGCATTTGTTAACTCTTTGCAAAATATACTTTCTTTAGATAAGTATATCAAAAAGAAACTTTGGGCTCAGCACCTGAGGTTCAAGTGGGTAAGGCGCCAGCCACATACACTTGAGCTGGCGGGTTCAAATTCAGCCCAGGCCTGCCAAACAACAATGATGGCTGCAACCAATAAATAAATAAATAAATAAATAAATAAATAAATAGATAGATAGATAGTTGGGGCTTTGTGGCAGGCACCTGTAGTCCCAGCTACTTGGGAGGCAGAGGCAGGAGAATGGCTTGAGCCCAGGAGTTAGAAATTGCTGTGAGCTGTGATGCCACAGCACTCTACCCAGGGTGACAGCTTGAGGCTCTGTCTCAAAAAAAAAAAGGAAAGAAAGAAACTTCACCCTTGAAGAGACCAAATAAAAGGAGTCACCCTTCTAAAGTTAAGACAGGCACAAAGCCAGTCCATAAATCTCCCGCTGTGACCTAGCAAACGGATAAATGAGAGTGTGTCTAAAACTCCTTCTTCGAGCGGCACCTATGGCTCAAGGAGTAGGGTGCTGGCCTCGTATCCTGGAGGTGGCAGGTTCAAATCTGGCTCCGGCCAAGAACTGCAAAATAAGTAAATAAATAAAAATAAAAATAAAAAATAAAACTCCTCCTGCCAGCTCTTGAGGATAAGGAAGAATCAAAGCACTCCAAGGATTCCCTCATCCTTTACTCTACATCTAGCTCCGTGTGGAGTGAGATCCCATCAGATGTGATAATATGCAAGGGCTGACTGGAAAGTATTCAGCCATGTACTATGAAAAATAGAGACATACATAGCTGAATATTTTACAGACATCCCTCATATTAGCACTTGTTCAAAAAGAATTGTGAACTATACTATAAGTACTGTGTGAAAATTTGAGTTCAGAAATCATTTTGTTGCTTTTTCTAAATATAGGCCTTTTCACTAGGACAAAAACCCACATAGAAAATGGAAGAAAATGGAAATTAATGCCACCCCACAGTCAAAGCCAGAATTGCAACCTAGGAAGTCTCAGACCAGGAGGCCAGAAGTTCAGCCAGTGATGTGGAACTGAGAGAAGAGTCTGTTCTTGGTAACATCGTCAGAGCTTTCTGCAATTTTCCACATATTGGCAGCAATCCCTATGAATCTCTGATTTTCTGAGATGTTTAAATTCAAGATGTGAACTACAGCTCTGACAGAAAGCTACATAAATGAACATGTCTATATTTGAGGTAAAAGACTTTGAGAAATTGAAACATACACATGCAAATACATGTACACATATACCTCAAACCTAGACACAGAAACAGACTCAGATAATCACAGGTAAATATCTCTTTTCATATAAATTTGAAAACTTATTTTAATATACTTTCAAAGGAATAACATTGTAGGTACATATCTTTTAAAGTATTTTGTGGTTTTTGAATTTTGTCTAATAATTTTTCTAATTATAGTATTTTAAACAATATAGAAGTACATATTGATAAAATGAAATTATCCTATATCCACCACTTGCCTAATCCCTACTCCTGATCTAAGTTGTCCATTGTCTATCAATTGGTATGTGTTCTCCAGATGTGTTTCACTGTAAATGGCATATTAATTTATGTTTACATGTAAACTATGAATAAATATGTATTCACATTCACATATTTTTTTTCTGTATTAGGGTATCTTAATTCTTCTGGAAATTTTAATTGCATTTCATCAGCTAATATGTTTTGGCATACATTTGGATATTTATTGGGCATACATATTGATTATGTGAATACTCTGTTGTTATCATCTATCCTTATCTGCCTGTTTAACAGTAAGGATGCTAGATGTTTTCTCTTGACTTTTCAGCCAACTTTTACTTATTTCACCAAACGGACTGTTTAAAGTTTTTCAGTAATATTTTGATTTCAAAACAATACAGGTCATTACAATAGATATTCAGTAATACCCTGGCCAGCATCAATTGCCCAGGGAGATTAGAACATTCAGAGCCCTGAGGATTCAGAATACAATGGGAAAACCTGTAGAGTAATTCCAGCTTTAACAAGAGCGTACAAGTCTATTTCCCTGATTTACTTAACCATCTCCTAACTTCTACCATAGGATGTGAATAATGAATATAATCATAGGCAGTATCTCAGAAGATAGTTGTTAAGATTAAAGGAAAGAAAATGTAAAGCAACTCTTGGTTAAAATTTTCCTACGATTTTTTTCTCTCCTATTTCTCTTTCAGGAGAGAACAACACATTTGCTTGTGTCTGAGCCCCAAACAACTGCTCAGGAACCAGATAATCTCTTAGCCCTGCCTTTAGGCCTCTTGGCCCAGAGGGAAAAATTTTATCTCCACTACCCATCTGATCACCAATAGTGTTTAAAATAAATAATCCTCAATTCAGGAGGCTTATTGTCTGAAACTGTGGCTCCTGAGTATCTTATGGAGTGAGCAAGAGATAGAGACCCATTTCTGTTATCCAAAGTTGTATGTTGGATTGTCCTTGCATGACTGGGATGAAGTTTATTTGGTCACGGTGCATTCTTTCCTAGACATGCTATTCAATTTTAGTATTAGTATTTTACTGAGAATTTTTTGCATCTATATGCATAAGGGATACTGGTCTGTATTATTCTTTATTTGTTGTGTCCTTTCCTGACTTTAGTATCAAGATGATACTGTCTTTGTATTATAGATTGAGTTAAGGAGGATTCCCTTCTTCTCAGTGTTATGGAATAATATCTGCAGTGTGGATACAAAATGTTGTTTGCAGATCTGGTAGAATGTGGCTGTGAATCCATAGAGTTAGGGCTTTTTCTTTTTTTTAGAAGAGTTTTTAATATTGTTTCAATTTCGCTCCTCATTATTGGTCTGTTCAGGAGTTCTATTTCTTCCCGATTGGGTTTTGGAAGGTTGTGTGTTCCCAGGAATTTGTCCATTTTCTCTATGTTTTCTAGTTTATCTGCATATAGATTGTCATAGAATTCATGGATGGTGTTTTTTATTTCTGTGTTATCTCCTTTGTTTCCTGTGTTGTGTTATCTCCTTTCTCATTTCTGATTGACATTATTTTCTGTCATATTCCAGGTTAATCTAGAAAGACTCTATCAATTTTGCTTATCTTTTCACAGAACCAACATTTTGTTTCACTGACATTTTGTATTATTTTTTGTTTTCCATATCACTTACTTCTGTTCTGTCCTTTGTTCTTTGTTTTCTTCTGCTGACTTTGGATTTGCTTTGATCTTTTGTTCCATGAGATGTGATATTAGGTGGTTAATTTGTTATATTTCTTTTCGATATGGGCACTGAAAGCTACATTTTACCCATCAGGACTGCTTTTGCTGAATCCCATAGATTTTGATAACTTGTGTCCTCTTTGTTATTCTGTTCAAGGAATCTTCTGATTTCCACCTTAATTTCATCATAGACTCAACAATTGTTCAGGAGAAGTTTGTATAATTTTCATGACTGTGCAGAATTGAGTGTTCCTCTTGGTATTGATTTCTAGTTTTATTCCACTATTGCTTGAGAAGATATATGGTATTATTTCTATTTTTTTTAAATTTGTGAGCCATGTTTTCGGCCTTAGATATGGTCAGTCTTGGAGAATATCCCATGTGCTAATAAGAAGCATGTATATTCAGTTGTTTTGTTGTTTTGTGGTAGTATAGTCTTTAAATATCTGTTAGATCCATTTTTTCTAGAGTCACATTTAAGTCCAGTGTTTATTTTCTGCTTTGATGACTTTCCATCTCTGACATTGCAATTTTAAAGTAACTGGCATTTGCAATGCTACTGTTAATTTCTTTGCTTAGCTCTATAGGTCTAGTAGAATTTTATTTTTATGTATCTGGAAGCTCCTGGGTTAAGTCCATGTATTTTTAAGATTGTTATGTCCTCTTATTGAATTGCTCCCTTTACTATAGTATTATGACCATCTTTGCCTTTATTTACCATTGTTGATTAAAAATAAGTTTTGTCTGATATGAAAATGGCTATACTTGTTGTCCAGTGCAGTGACTCTGCACATACTACAGGCAGGACCTTGGTGAATCCAGGCAGAAGCCTGTAGCAGTGGTGGGAGCCCTCTCATAATTTGGCCACAGTGCCTGCGGGGTGAGTATGACACCCCAGCACTCTATCTTCCTATTATTTCCCATGTGTAGACAGATCACTTTGATCTTATCTAATGTCTTGCCCCATTACATTCTTTTTCCCACTATGTGTCCTGCTTTTCCTTTCTGTGATTTTACATCATTATTTCGTAGGAGTACTATCTATAATTGGGCATCTGTTTGCAATTTAACTTCTTTCCTTGAGAGCAGTATATACTTGTGAATGGTATATACTTGTGGGCTGCTTCTAGTCAGATATCTGGTGTTACATCACTGATGATGACATACAAGGGCTGATCTACATCTCCACAGGAGATATTGGCCAGGTCTGTGACATTTTTTGGTTGTCACATATGGGGGTAGAAGGTGTGCAGTTAATATCTATTGGGTAAAGACCAGAGATGCTGTTGAACTTACTACATGCATGGGACAATCAATCTTCACAATAAATAATTATAGGGCCTAAAGAAGAGTGTCCAACCTTTTTTACCCTGACACACATTGGAAAAAGAATTGTCTTGGGTCATACATTAAATACACAAACACTAAAGACAGCTGATGAGCAAAATAAAAGATCTGTGTATACTTTTCACTGTATCTGCTGCCTCAGATAAGCAAAACAGTCCTGAAAAAAATCAACGTGTGAAAAAAAAAAACCAGCATATGGCCCATGGATGAGTTGGACATCCCTGGACTAAAGTATAAATAGGGCTGATAGGGCTGAGGTTGAAAACATTGTTCCAGAAACCCACAATCTCATGAAGAGTTCTCAAAGGTCTCTCTCTCTCCCTCTCTCTCTCTCTCTCTCTCTCTCTTTTCTTTCACACACACACACACACACACACACACACATTGATACCTACATAATGACATTAGCAACAATAGAGAACTTCCAGTCTCATGTGTGCTCATTGCTCTATTATTTGCTTTTGAGTTGCTAATGGATTTTTATACTAGACTTGTTTTTCTTGTGACTTTGCTTGGGGATAAAGAGGGCAAAACACAGAGTTTAGTTCAGCTCATTTAGCCTACACATAAAACCATTTTCTTTTCCAATAAAAATTGGCTATAAAAATGTTTAAGATTTTTAGCATGGTCAAAGCAGGGAAATTATTGGAATAAATCAGCCAGATAGGAGGTTTCTTTTTGTTTCTTTCTTTCTTTTTCTTTCTTTTTTTTTTTTGAGACAGAGCCTAAAGCTATTACCCTGGGTAGAGTGTTGTGGCATCACAGTTCACAGCAACCTCCAACTCCTGGGCTCAAGTGATTCTCCTGCCTCAGCCTCCCAAGTAGCTGGGACTATAGTTGCCCGCCACAACGCCCGGCTATTTTTTGGTTGCCATTGTTGTTTGGCAGGCCCAGGCTGGATTTGAACCCACCAACTCAGGTGTATGTGGCTGGCACCTTGGCCGCTTGAGCACAGGCGCTGAGCCAGAAGATTTCTTAAAGTAGGTAAGGAATATCTAAATGAACGATGGAATTATAAGCAGCCATTAAAATGAATTATGTTGAGCAATGAAAAATTATTCTTTTGACCTTTAAGATTGACAAAGATTGAGTTCCATCACAGAGAGTGGTGAGACTCAGAGCGGGACTGGTTCCCACATCCTGGCCCAAACCTGCCTGGCCTAGATGAAGCTTGGTCAAGCCTACAGGACAAAACACCTTTGTGTGGCAGCTGGGATGAGAAGAATGGTGGCTGCCCAAACACTGCAGGGGACTGTTCGGATTTGGAGAGCTGGAGAAGGTGGATCTGTGGAAACAAGCTTAGTTATCTCCTTGGCCAATGGAACAGCACAGATCCTAGTCCAGCATGATTGATCTGTCCCTACTTAGTCCTAATAGGGCCTGGAATGTGATCTTAGCCCTGGATGAATACAGGTGGACTGGTCATTGGACCATTGGGTGATTGGTCTTCATGGCACTACCAGACCATGATATCAGAAGAAGCAACATACCACATTTGGCCATTTGGAAATGTCTACAACCCCTTGGGAAGATTTACTAGTGGGTTATTGAAGGCCTGTGTATATAATATGAAAAAGTTGCTCATTTGCCAACAGTATGATAGAGTTAGAAAATAACACATGGGTGAAGGGTTCAACTACAACTTGAACTTTACCTTAGAATTGAGAACAATGTAACCTAAACATTTGTATCCTCATATTGATTTGAAATTAAAAACAGAAAAAAAGGAAAATGATACATCTTGTAAATGCCCATTTGTTTAAAAAATTCATAGAAAAAATGTCTTCTGGAAATGACTGTGAAATGGAATTGTTAAACAACCTCTGTGATGCCGGTCCACATCTATTCAGTGGATTAGAGGACATGAGCCAAAGATCTTGAGAAGGAGAGAAAGAAGATTCTATGCCAGATTGGTTATATTTAGAAGACATTTCATATCACAGTCATTGTTTTGTGTGTGCATTTTATTCCTCACTACTGTATCTATAGTCAACAAAACTACATTTTTTTTGCGGTTTTTTGTTTGTTTGTTTGTTTTTATGGCCGGGGCTGGGTTTGAACCCACCACCTCTGGCATATGGGGCAGATGCCCTACTCCTCTGAGCCACAGGCACCACCAACAAAACTTCTGTTTTGAAATACCTTTAAAATTTTATAAATAAAATTAAGATACCTATAAAAATTTTATAACCAAAATTTTATAATTCTCTAGTGTCTTAGCTGTCTCATATTCCAAAGGAGCTTTTAGTGTTCACATCAGAACTGAAGCAGGCAGTTAAGTGGACTTGACTTGATAGGGATGAAACAGTGAGCGTTATCTCAGCTCCAGTGGCCTAGCAACAGCAGTCTTAGGAAAAGCAGAAAGAGACAAAGAGATCTCAGTGCAAATTGCTGAACAGAACTTTGTAACTTTCTGTACACTGAGACAATTCTTTTGCGCTTTTCCCAGGAACAGCAGTACCTCTTTACATCCCTGAGATAACTACAGAACCTTACTCTATCTTAATGTCCAGAGAAATACAAGATAAGTAATACACTAGCACAGACTGTGCTCAAGAGCCACTGAGCCTGTGCACAAGAATAAAAGAATGAACAACTAATTTAGTTCTAAATTCCCACCATATTAATCCCACCCTGAGAGGGATTTGTCCACCATTTTTTCTTCATGGAATGTATGTAATATTATGATTCCTCACTGTGCTTGGGTGCCCCACACTCCACCTCAAACATGCAATGGGGTTCACTCCCTTTATGCATTCTGGATTTTCATCTCCATAAAAACCCCTTAATCCTGCTAATCGGGGAGATAGACTTGAGGGAGTCTCTGCTTCTCTCTCTCCGTTGACACACCCTCTGAAAAAGATCCTGTCTCCCTTGACAATCCTCCTTCTCTCAGTAATTGGCTTTCTGTGTGGCAAGCAACAGTGAACCCTCCTTTGTATTACAAAAGCAATCCATGTAACCAAACATATTTGTATCCCCTTAATATTTTGCATTAGTAATAATAATAAGGAATGCTTTGCCAGGGCTAAAGAAAGTACATTCAGCTAAGTAGCACAAATATCCATGTGAAATGTGCTCTAAACTGTGCCCTAGATTTAGCAGTGCACAGAAACTGAAATGATGGCATCCACACAATGTTGATAGGAGGGAATGTTGGTGCACTGTAAACAACACAGCTTGTGACTATTGATTATGTCTTATCGATAGGATGGAATTCTGGACAGGCAGCAAAAACAAGTTATAATTAAAACAATGATGAGAGACAATTTGTTGTCCAACAGGTTGACAATGATTTCTATTATTTCTAATTTTGGAAAAACAGGCACTTTCATACTGCATTGTTAGGATAATAAATTAGTAGTAAAATATTCATTATAATATGTCAATATGGACGTTTATAGGGTAGCAAAGTTTTGAAAGAACACTTTCAGAAATTTAATATAAAAATGCTTACAAAGATATCTGTATATAATATACATAAGAAAGAGTGTTAAGAATTCTGTTATTGAGAATAAAAATAAGATAAAGTGACTAAATTCTCATTACTAGGATCCTAGGGAAATATATTTTGGCGTATATATACAATGAGATGCCCTTTAATATGAAGCAAATTAAATCTCTGTTGTAAAGTAACATAACATTGATGTTATCACAGAAATGCATTTGTATAGAAAGATGGTCATAAATAGGGCAACAGCAGGTTACAAATATCATTAATAGCACAGATCTTTGGTTGTTTATGTAGGTCTCTAGCTAGCTATGCAGATGTTGCAAAGGACAAAAATAAGATTTTTTTTTCTCACCTACAGCTTTCTCTGTAGCATACAAAGAGGCTGCACTGCACTGTAGCCTGGGTGACAGAGCAAGACCCCATGAACAGAAGAGAATGGCAGGGGAAGGGAGACCTCGTCTCTATTTAAAGAATATTTAAAAATTAACAGGGCAAGGTGCTTGTAGTTTCAGCTACTTGGCAGGCTGAGATCCCTTCAGCACAGGAGTTCAAGGCTACAGTGAGCTATAATCATGTAACTACATTCCAGCCTGGGTGACAGAGACTCTGACCTTTAAAACAAAAAATAAGTTGTGGTGGGCGCCTGTAGTCCCAGATAACCGGGAGGCTGAGGCAAGAGAATCGCCTAAGCCCAGGAGTTGGAGGTTGCTGTGAGCTGTGTGACGCCACGGCACTCTACCGAGGGCAATAAAGTGACACTCTGTCTCTACCAAAAAGAAAAAAAAAAAAGTAAGAAGCTGCACTTTCACTTTCTTTCTAGTGGCCATCAACATCCCTGTTCACTGGGATTATGTCTTTTTCCACCCAGACTTCTAGAAAGCTCTGCAGGGTGGGCTTGGGCCACAGCCCCTCCCTCCCACCTTACTGATCAGATGTTCAAGTTGCAGCTAATGCTTCTGCCACAAGGGGGCACCAACATATCAACATTTGTACGTAGAGTGAAATGTACACCCTTCCTTAAAACCCAGCTTATGAACCTATGGACAGAATGATTCTAATTCTGTTTGAAAAAAGAAAACCTGATAGGTGTAAAAGAAGACCATAAAAGCATAAACAAGGGCATCCATATGATGAAACACCAGGCAGGTCTAGTGTACTTTGGCAGACACTACCAGGCATAGGGCAATGCTAGGCAGGTGAGAGGTGACAGAGAGGATATGGATGCTAGACTTGGGTCTAGGAAACTGTGTCTATAGTTCCCTGAAGACCGAGAAGGGATGGATAACTGAGAGGGGTTTGGGAAGTCTGTGAAGCCTGTACAAGGGTGGTATAATGGAAGGTGAACGCCATTCTCTCAGGAAAGGATCTGTCAACAGTGTGGACCCTTCAACCTTCACTGAAGTAACAACTAAGTCAATTAATGTGATGTAGAGGTCAACAACAGAAGGACTTGCTTTAATATACATGTGAATTTTCCAAACAGAATTGCTATCTTAGTAAATAACCCATTTTATGACTTTGTCTACTCTGGAAAATACTTTTGTTTTCATTAAAAAAGATGGTGCCACCTGGTGTCCAGTGCCAGGATAGTAGCTTTGTGACTCAGACCAGAGAACTCTGCAAGGGAGAAGGGTGGAGATTGGGATCTTAGCTTAATGGTATTAGAATTTTCTGATTTTTTTCACCCACTGTGAGCAATCTGTTTGTGTTCACCATTTCCCGAGATATATAAACCTGAGCTTTGAGGTTCGGTCTGGTCCAAATTGAAGATGCTGCATCTGTGAATGTGAGTATTGAGGTGGGAAGATTTGAGGAAATACACAAACACAAGACCAAAAGGCTGCTTTTTACATTTTTTGTGTTCAAATTTTGATAAGTACATTTTTTTCTTAATGCAAAATTTCAAATGATAATAAATTGAAATTATCATCCATCTCTCACTAGCCAGACTCTCACACCCTGACCACAAGAAGTCTAACTGTCAATAGAATGTTGCATACTCTCCAGACATGTCCTTGCAAGTGAAGTGCACACAAACATGTACACCTATACATATGCATTGCCTATTTCTAAAAAGGAATCACAGTAAATGTATTCTGTTGCAGCTATTTTTTTTCACATAATACTAATTCTCAAGATTTATCTTTACATTTTATTAGTCTTATGTTTTTGACGTATTTTAATATGTTTATTGTTCATATATATTTTATATAAATTATCTATTGAAATTACTTTCTAACTTCTCTGTTTGTGAAGTGTGCTTCACAAACCATAGATACTAACTCATTGTATAAGAGAGTTTGTAAATGTTTTCTCTCTGGTTTTCACACAATCCTTAATGGATTTTTCTTTTGTAATTTTTTTTAAATATTCAAATATTATGACTTAACTGTGAAGAACTTAATTTTTTAAAATAGTGGAATGACACCCTGGGAACATTTATTGACAGTCCTCAGGGAAATAAGGCATTCAGATCCCTGGAAGAATGAAGACAAAATTGGAAAATCTTTACAATAATTATAGGGTTAAGAACTGATCAGGAGACAAGGAAGTTGTTTTTCTGATTCACTTAAACTCTCATAAAGTCAGAATCCTTATCTGAATAGTGTGGTCATAATGATGGAGAACTTAAAGAGTTGTTAGGATTAAAGAAGACAAAATATAAAGAGCAATGGCCTAACATCACTGGGTACATATTGCTTTTCTTTCCCCCAGCTTACCTGTCCCAAGGGCAATACCTGGCATTTTGTTTGAGCCTCCTCACCACTTTTTTGATCATTCAATTGATGAGGCTCTGCTCCAAGGTGTCTTGACACAAAGGGAGAAATTTCATCTCTTCTGTCATCTTCGTCACCCAGAGAAGTTGTTGAGTGAGGCCCTGTGGGGCCTCATAGCAGGGGAGTGTTATCTGTCCATTTTTCAAGCCCTGGAAACCCATCTTCTAAAAGGGAGGCTGCTCAGAGCCCACTAGGGAGGGTTAGGAGTGGAACCTCATTCCACTCATGCCACTTATCTGGGGAGGTGACTTAGTCTCTGTTAACCTGAGCCTGATCATCTATGAAATGCAACTCATCATACTATCCTTACAGAACTGTTCCAAGGGGTAAATGAGAATAACTGTCTAGAATATATGGCAGGCAGTGGGTCTTAAGTGGCCATTGAAGTGTACAGACAGAGCAGTAGGGGCTGGCTGAGCCTTAGGCCTAAGGGGGTATTATTAAAAATCATTTCTAATTGTTTCTCCTAATGAGAACACACGTCATCTAGAGGAAAGAAGCAAATATCTCTCTGATATACCTTTAGTTTTAGATACCATAGATTTTCTACATCCCTAGGTGTTTCAGAAGCTCTAAGAGGTGTTCAACATCATGATTTTGATCTGATTCCAATCTAGTTTCCCATGCTGGGAAGATAAGGTTTGTCTATGAATTCACCTGGTGAACTTAGGGATAGATTTCACCAGGGAAGCAAGAGGTGATGTTTGCTTAATCACTGAGCCTGGACTGCCCTGTACATTAATATATTTAGAGGAAAATTGTGAAGCTTTCCAATAGTCATCAATGCAGGAGTACTCAGATTATGCATTATCCAGCTATAGCACACCACTATTTCTGTCACCAGATGCCTCTCTGAGAGAAAAAAATCCAAGAGTTGCTAGCATTCCTTTGACACACAATTTTTCCTTTTTTCATTCACCAATAACTATATATTTCCTTGTAGGTGTACCATTAATTCAGAAGTGTAAAAAAGAAGGTAAGAAGCAAAATTAATGGACAGACAACTTCAAGGATTACATCTGTGATGAGCTGGCTCCTTCAAATTAACTTTTATATTTGCTCTAGTTTTAAGTTATTGAATATTTTCAAAAATTCTTCTGTGGACCCCTCATCACCCATTTAGTCACAGGATCAAGGGATCTCTCCCTCCTCTTCTTCCTCCTTCTTCATATCTCCCTTTCCCTCTTTCCTTCTCTCTCGAGCCCTCTCTCTCTCCCTTTCTCCTTCTCTCTCTCCTAAAAGAGAGAGAGAAATTCAAATTCAAATTACCTAAAAGAGCTTTCTATAGCTTATGTTAACATTATTAACTGCCCACTGACATTTTATTCCACTAAAGTATGACTTCTGGCCCTTGGATTGCAAAGAACATGCTCTCATTAAGGTCAAAAACCACCTTTTGTCACTAGAAATGGCTATTTGGGTCAAATATATTAATGTGATATTGTAATACTTTTAATAACCTCCTAAAATATGTATGTTTTTACCATTTTTCCAGGCTCTTGAGCATGAGGTAATGGATACATCCAAATTATAACACTTACTAACTGAAGTCCAAGGTAAAGTACATTTTTTTTTAATTCATCAAGTTTTTAAAGAATAGGATCTGCAGAGAACTCAAACTAAGCAACATACAAAGAGCCAACAATCCCTTATATCAGTGGGTAAGAAAGATGAATAGAACCTGTCTAAAGAAGACAGACAAATGACTAACAAACATGTGAAAAAATGCTCATCGTCCCTAATTATTAGAGAAATGAAAATCAAAACCACTCTGAGATATCACCTAAACCCTCTGAGAATGGCCCACATCACAAAGTCTCAAAGCTGCAGATGCTGGTGTGGATGTGGAGAGAAGGGAACACTTTTACACTGCTGGTGGAACTGCAAACTAATACAACCTTCTTGGAGGGAAGTATGGGAAATCCTCAAAGAACTCAAAGTAGACCTCCCATTTGATCCTGCAGTCCCATTATTGGGCATACACCCAGAAGAAGAAAAAAATTCTTTTATCATATGAACACTTGCACTAGACTGTTTACTTCAGCTCAATTTACAATCGCCAACATGTGGAAACAGCCTAAATGCCCACCAACCCACGAATGAATTAACACACTGTCATATATGTACACCATGGAATGCTATTCAGCCACTAAAAAAGGTGGAGACTTTACATCTTTTGCACTAACCTGGATGGAGGTGGAACACATTCTTCTTAGTAAAGCATCACAAGAATGGAGAATCAAGAATCCCATGTGCTCAATTTTGATATGAGAACATTTGATGCTAGTACATGGTGTGGGGTTGGAGAATGGGGGAGCGGAGAGAGGGAAGGAGGAAGGTGGGTGGGGGATCACAATGTTTGGCACACCTCTTGGGGGAGGAACACATTTATAAGAGGGTCTTTTCTTGACAAATGCAATTAGTGTAATCTGGATCTTTGTACCCTCAATGAATCCGCAACAATAAAAAAAAAAGAATTAATATCCTTTATTTGTATGTATTTATTTTTCATTGTTGGGGATAGATTTTATTTTTAGAGCAGTTTTAGCTTTATGTAGAAACATGCAGAAAGTGAAATATTTTCCATATACCATTGCACCATCGACCAGTTTCCCTCATTAACATCTTCAATAGTGAGGTACATTTGTTGCAACTGATTAGCCAATATTGACACTTCATTAGCTAAAGTCCATTGTTTCATTAAGCTTCACTTTTTGTGTCATACTCTCTATCGCATTTGACAAATGTATGATGATGTGTATCTACCATAACAGTATTACACACATATATAGAATAGTTTCACTGTCCTAAAAATCCCCCGTGATCTATTTACTCATTCCTTACCTCTCTCTCTGCTTCCCATCTGATTCCCTGACTGTTCTTTTTACTGTCGCCATGGTTTTGATTTTCAAAGAATGGCATATAGTTGGAATTATACAGTATAAGGACTTTTCAGCCACTAAGGACTTTTCAGTCACTTAACAATATGTTTTTAAGTTCCATACATGTCTTTTTGTGTCTTGATAGCTCATTCTTTTTAGGTACTGAATAAGATTCCATGGTATATATGTACCACAGTTTATTTATTCATTCATCCAATGAAAGACATCTTCATTGCTTCCACATTTCAATAATTATAAACAAAGCTACTATAAACATTCATGTGCAGGTTTTTGTGTGTACATACATTTTTAATACATTTGGGTAAATACCAAGGAAGTGCAATTGATGGATCATATATAAGAATATGTTTAGTTTTGTCAGAAACTGCCAGAATTTCCTCCAAAATCATACCATTTTATATTTCCACCAGTAATGAATGAGAGGTCCTTTGCTCCACATTTTCTCAGCATTTGGTGTTGTCAGTGTTTTGAATTTTTTGGCAGTTTATGAAAATAGGCATGTAGTAATATCTTTTTTTAAATTATAAATCCTTGATGACATATGATGTGGGCCATCTTTTCACATGTCTATTTACCATTTGTGTATGCCCTTTGCAGAGGTTTCTGTTCAGACCTGTTGTCCACTTCTTAATTGGGTTGTTTATTTTCTTATTACTGGATTTTAAGAGGTCTTTGTATATTTTGGTTATAAGGCCTTATCAGAAATATGTTTTTCAAATATTTCTCCCAGTCTTTGGCTGGTCTTTTCATGTTCTTAACAGCGTCTTTCACAGAGAAGTAGTTTTTAATGTTAATTAAGTCCAACTTATCAGTTTTTTTCTTTCCTGAATTGTGTTTTTAATGTTGTATGTAACAATGCATTATCATACCCAAGGTCATCTAAATTTTCTCCTGTGTTATCTTCTAGGAGGCTTTAGTTTGTGTATCATATTTAGGTGTATGATATATTTGGAGTTAATTTTTGTAAAAAGGGTAAGGTGGTTGTCTAGATGATTCTTCTTCTTTCTCTTCTTTCTGTAGATGCCCAGATATTCCAGTACCAATTGTTGAATGTCCCTTAGTTTTTCATCTATAAAATGGGCAAAGGACTTAATAGCAACTCAGTCTTTACCTTACAAATGCAAACAATGTAACCTAATCATATGTACCCTCATATTAATCTGAAATAAAATGTAAATAATAATAATGATGATGATGATGATGATGATGATGATGATGATGAAAAGATGGGAATTAGCTACAGTATCTACCTCAAATAGTTCTGTAAGCATTAAATTAGTCAATGCATAGAAAACCCTCAGCCCATAATAAATTTTGGCCATTTTAATTTATTTTTATATATTTTTATTGGTGTTAATATTCTTGCAGCCATAAAAAATAGGATATAGATTTATGTTTATTCATAATCAATGACTTTGGAGTATTTTGCTACTGAGTATATTAATTTCCTAGGACTGCCATAACAAATTACCATGATCTTTGTAGTTTAAAACAATAGGAATTTATTCTTTTATAATTCTAGATACCAAGAGTCTGAAATTGAAGTATCTACAGGGCCATACTACTACTGAAAGCCTGAGGGGAAAATTCTTCCTTTCTTCTTTCAGCATCTTGTGGATTTGGCTTTTCTAGGTTTGTGGCAGCATAACTCCAATTTCTGCCTCTCTCTTCACGTGGCCTTCTTCCTTGTGTATGTCAAATTTCCCTCTCCCTTTTCTTATAAGGACATGAGCTATTAGATTTAGAATCCACCTTAAATCCAGAAGGTTCTCATCCTAAGACCTTTGACTTAATTATATTTGTAAAGATCCAATTTTCAAATAAGTACACATTCACAAGTATATGGGTTTAGAACTTGGGTATAATTTTTTTGAGGGAACTCAATTCAATCCAATGCAGAGTGACAAGCAGTTTACACAACAAAGTGTAAGTGTAAGACCACATCTTATCTTTTGTAGGTAATACATAATTGCTTGCATATATATATAAATATAAAATACCTGTGTGGGAAAACTTGTGGAAGAATATAATACAGATGAAAACATTAGAAGGGTTTATTTTGGGGCTATAGATTTTGAGGTAATGAAATTTTATTTAATTTTGTATATCAAATATTTTAACTATAATAAAAACATTATTCTTGCAATTATACAAAAATAAAAGAAAGTTATGTAAACATAAGAATCCTCATTTTCAATTATAGGACAGCCACTCAGCTTTAGAACATGGAATATTCTTGAGGCACAAGAAGAGAAAAAATATATTGGGGAATCCCATCCTATAGTTTAACAGGGCACACTCTTCCCAGCTTTCAAACCACAACTGTCAAAACTCCCATGGTACCTGTGATGGTTTATTTTATGTGTGAACCCGACTAGGCCATGTAACCCAGATATTTGGTCAAACAAAAGTCAAAATATTGCTATGATGGTTGAGATTGCTATTTAAATCAGTAGAGTCTGAGTAACCAGATTACCTTCCATAATGTGGATGGGCCTCATTCAATCACTGAATGTCTTAAGGTGAAAAGACAGAGGTCTTCTGAGAAGAGGAAATTCTGTCTCCAGACTGCTTTTGAGATTAACCAGGTCCTAAAAGCAGAAGCAATTTACATGAAAAAGTGGCCCAAATCCCCGTGGTTTCTCTCCAGCTACACTGCCTTCTTTCTCCCATCCCACAACTACAGCCCAATGGAAGTTCCCCATGATTAGTTAACAAAGGAAGAGAAGACTCAGGTCTGGTTTATAAATACTCTGCATTATATTCATCCATCATCTGGAAGTGGACAGCTTGAACAGCCGTAGAAATACAGCTCCTTTCTGAAACATTTTTTTTTTTTTTTGAGACAGAGCCTCAAGCTGTCACCCTGGGTAGAGTGCCGTGGCATCACAGCTCACAGCAACCTCGAACTCCTGGGCTCAAGCGATTCTCCTGCCTCTGCCTCCCAAGTAGCTGGGACTACAGGCGCCCGCCACAACGTCTGGCCATTTTTGGGTCATAGCCATCATTGTTGCTTGGCGGGCTGGGCTGGATTCGAACCCACCAGGTCAGGTGTATGTGGCTGGCGTCTTAGCCCATTGAGCCACAGGCGCCGAGCTCTTTCTGAAACATTTTTGAAGAACAATGGTGAAGGGAAATCCTCTTAGAATTTTCTGGGGCAGAACTTTTACCAGTGTACTTGGTTATTCATTTTTCTCAGAAGAAGAAATGGCCAAATGTGGCAATTACACACCAATTTATGGGCTTTGGCCAATGGTTTGGCTGGATGATCAGGGACTTGGAAGGAACATGATTGGAAAATGGGTGGCAAGGAAACTAGGGGAAGAGATAAATGGACTGACCTCTCCAAGTGGACAAAAAATATGAAGATATTTGTGTCCTATGCATATACTCACCAAAAGATGACCTCAATAGAATAGCATTTTAAAAATCACATTGGTAGTTTGACCTGGTCTGTGTATATAATCCAGACTCTTTCCTTAGTCACCCCTGTCATTGCCCAAAGAGCTCATCAATAAGTGGTCATAATGGCTTGTATAGAGAATATGCAATGGCACAGAAGCATGGACTTCACTCAGCAGGGTTGGCCTGCCTACAGCCACTGCTAAGTGCCTAATCTGCCAGTATCAGAAACCAACATAAGTCTTTGATGTGGCATCATTTCTCAGGATGATGAGAAATGATAGCTGTCGCCAGCTATCTGGTGACAGGTTAATTACATTAGACTACACCCATCATGGGAAGGGAGACTTTTTTTTTTTTTTTTTTTACTTTGAGCAATGTTTTTATTTGTAAAATAAGGCAATGGTGTTTTTAACCTGTCTGGCTCATTTCCTTTTTTATTTAATGCAAAACATGTATGTACAGAAAAATGTAAATTCTCACAAATACACAAAATTAGTGTGTAATTTTATTGTTCTCACAGAACCTCTGAAGTCCATCCTGAGGATTCCAGATTAAGAGTCCCTAATATTTTTTTTTCTTTATTAAAGAATAAGTGTGTACATTAATGCATTTATGGGGTACAATGTGATCATTTAATATACAATGTGGAATGCTTACATCAAACTGATTAATGTAACCATTACCTCTCTTATTGGTTGTGGTATGACATTTATACTCTTAATAGTTTTGAAATGTACCATTGCATTGTGCACATTAGGTGAGGTACCATCAAATACCCTCCCTCCTCCCAGTCTCCCTTCTCCCCCTCCCTCCCTCCTCTTTCCTCTTTCTTTCTGGACTAAAAGTAGATCTATCATTCAATCCTGCAATTCCTCTACTAGGTATGTACCCAAATGACCAAAAATCATTTTACAACAAAGGCATTTGCACCAAAATGTTTATTGTAGCCCAATTCATAATTGCCAAGCATAGAAGCAGTCCAAATGCCCATCAACTCATGAATGGATTAACAATTATGGTATATGTACAACACGGAATACTATACAGCCATAAAAGAGATGGAGACTGTACATCTCTTATGTTTACCTTTATGGTGCTGGAACATATTCTTCTTAGTAAAGTATCTCAAGATTGGAAGAAAAAGTATCCAATGTACTCAATACTATTATGAAACCAATATATAGTCACCTACACGTTCATACAAATAATGAGACACTTAGTTTTTAGTGGAATAGGCACTTACAGTGGATATGGATTTTCCTTCCTTTCATATAATGCCCCTGTCAAATCTACCATCTGTGGACTTACAGAATGCCTTATCAATTCCCATGGTAGTCTACACAGCATTGCTTCCAATCAAAGAACTCAGGTCACTGAAAATCAAGTGCATCATTGGTCCATGCTTATAGACTTCACTAGTCTAACCATGTTCTCCATCATTTTGAAGCAGCCATCTTGATAGAATGGTAAAATGGTCTTTTGAAGATTGAGTTACAGTACTAGATAGGTGGCAATTCATTTAAAGGCTGATAAAAGGTTATCCAGGAAGATGTGTATGCTCTGATTCAACATCCAATATATGGTACTTTTTTATTTTTTTATTAAATCATAATTGTGTACATTGGTGCAATCATGGGACACAATAGGCTGAGTTCATATATAATCTGAAATATTTTCATTGAACTATTTAAAGTAGCCTTCATGGCCTTTTAATGACTATATGAAGACATTTATATTCTACATTTAGTAATTTTTACTTGTAACCTTCTAAGATTCACCGTAGGTGTGATCCGATCAATCATGCTCCCTCCACCCATCCTCCCTCCTCCCCACCCCTCCCTTGCCCATTTCCCCATTTCTTGTGCTATAACTGGGTTTTAGCCTTCATATGAAAGCTATAGATTAGCTTCATAGTAGGGCTGAGTACATTGGATACATTCTCTTCCATTTTTGAGATACTTTGCTAAGAAGAATATGTTCCAGCTCCATCCATGTAAACATGAAAGAAGTAAAGTCTCCATCTTTCTTTAAGGCTGCATAGTATTCCATGGTATATGTGTACCACAGTTTATTAATCCATTCATGGGTCAATGGGCACTTGGGCTTCTTCCACGACTTAGCAATTATGAACTGGGCTGCAATAAACATTCTGGTACAGATATATTTATTGTGGTGTGATTTTTGGTCTTCTGGATATATACCTAGTTAAGGAATTATAAGATCGAATGGCAGATCTATTTTTAGATCTCTAAGTGTTCTCCAAACATCCTTCCAAAAGGAATATATTAGTTTGCATTCTCACCAGCAATGTAGAAGTGTTCCCTTTTCTCCACATCCACGCCAGCATCTCTGGTTTTGGGATTTTTGTCATGTGGGCTAATCTTACTGGAGTTAGATGATATGTGAAGGTAGTTTTGATGTGCATTTCTCTGATGATTAAGGATGATGTGCATTTTTTCATGTGCTTGTAGGCCGTGTGCCTGTCTTCTTTAGAGAAGTTTCTCTTCAAGTCCTTTTCCAACCCTGAGATGGGATCACTTGTTCTTTTGTTGCTATTACATTTCAGTTTTCTGTGGATTCTGGGAACCTTTGTCAGAGGCATTACCTGCAAATATTTTCTCCTAATCTGAGGGCTGTCTGCCTGCTACACTTACTGTGTTCTTAGCAGTGCAGAAGCTTTTTAGTTTGATCAGGTCCCAGTAGTGTATTTTTGGTACTGCTTCAATTGCCTGGGGAGTCCTCCTCAAAACATTCACCCAGGTCAATTCCTTCGAGAGTTTTCCCTGCACTTTCTTCTAGTATTTTTATACTTTCATGTCTTAAGTTTAAATCTTTGATTCAGTGAGATTCTATCTTAGTTAATGGTGAAAGGTGTGGGTCCAGTTTCAGTCTTCTGCAGGTCGCCAACCAGTTCACCCAGCACCATTTGTTAAATAGGGAATCTTTTCCCCACTGAATGTTTTTAATTGGCTTGTCAAAGATCAAATAGTGGTAAGTAGCTGGGT
>CAUYRH010109844.1:0-27623 GCA_963574655.1 Perodicticus potto
CTCAGCACCTGCCTCACCCCATTTGATTTTGGAGGGATCTCGCTCCTGGAAGATGGTTATGGGATTTCCATTGATGACAAGCTTCCCGTTCTCAGCCTTGACTGTGCCATAGAATTTGCCATGGGTGGAATCATACTGGAACATGTAGACCAAGTAGTTGAGGTCAATGAAGGGGTCATTGATGGCCACAATATCCGCTTTGCCAGAGTTAAAAGCAGCCCTGATGACCAGGCACCCAATACGACCAAATCCGTTTATTCCGACCTTCGCTTTCACCACGGTGCCTCAGGGATGCGGCTGGCGCTGCACTAGAAGAAGCAGCTGTCTGATGAACGGGAGGACCAGAGAGCCAAATCTACTTGTTTTTAAAAAAACTTTTGACATTGACTAATGGGTATGAATATATACTCGGATGAAAGAAATAAGACCCGGTGTTCAATATGCCTGCAGGGTGACTACAGTTAATGTTAATCTACTGTACAATTCACAATAGCTGAACACAGTAACAGGAGTATTCCTGGAGTAAAGAAAATATAAATGTGATAGTTATCCCACTTGCCCTGATCTGATTATATAGGTGTATTAAATTCTCACATTTAACCCCCCAAATACATACATCTACTATGTAGCAATAAAAAATAAAAAGCTATTGCCAACCCCCCAAATTCTACCTTTGACAATGAAAAAGTGATCGCTTTTTAAAAGTACTGAGTAAATAATAATACAGACAGTAGGTGGAATTAGTGACAATTGTTTTAGTGGTATCCTAATGATGGGCATTAAGGAAGCCTATATTTTCTCATATAACCTTACAGCAGCCTTGTGAAGTTCAGGCATTTACTAGTCTCATAGCTGTTGGACAAAGTGACCCCATTTGGGTCAGTGAGGCACCAGGTTTTGTGATCAATTCTGTGATGTCATATGGCATAGTTCAAAGAATTGGTTTTAATGGAGAGAGGCTACATTTGCAGAAGATGAGAAAGCAGCTGTCCCCCTCACCCCCTCATGCCACTGACTGGGTGCAGCCTTTTCTCCAGACGACAGGGTGAAGATGGCCCACTCACACTGGCTTGTTGCCTAGGCAACCCAGGAGGAGATTGGGTTTGCCTTGGCAATTTTGCTCCCTGAACCATGATTCCCATTTTATAGACGCAGAAACAGGGGAAATAAATTAAATGACTGGCTCCAAATGCACAGCAATTCCAGAGCCTAAATTCAAAACCAGTTGATTTTATACTTCAAGGAAAGGAGAAAATTTTATGAGACAACAGGGAGGGGAAGGCCTCTCTGCTCTCAGTTCTCTGGACCTCACTTTCTGTCTCTAAGTAGTGATGTTCTGTGAGGAGCCAGCCAAGGCCATGGTCTTTTGGCCCCTCCCCCCTTCAGTGCACCTGTTGCCTCCCAGCCTGGGCCATTCTGGCATGTTGGGAGCTCCAGATGCCACTGCAAGTCATCTCCTTTGCTGATTGTAAAAAAGACTTGGCAGGAGCCTTGCTGTTCTTAACTCCCACACCCAGAACTATCCCCTGAATTAAAGATGATTTTTATTTTCCACATTTAAAATGCTTTATAATCACTGATGGTGGTTCATGCTAAGGAGGTATGGGAATGTTTGAGATCTCTTACCTAAGGATCAAGATGAAAAGAGGAGCTGTTTCTTTAATTTTTACTACACAATTTTTGAGAAACATTTTCATATTCCATTCAACTCTTTCTTTTTTCCTCTTTCTTTCTGGCTGGTTCTGAAAAATTAGTGGAGTCCCATAAATATGCAGAATGTGGAAAGCTGATTTTTCCTATATCTAATAAAAACCTTGGGGAGTAATTGAAATAATTCGGCATGGGCAGTCAGGTTACATGCTTCAGAATATCAGAAGAA
Source organism: Perodicticus potto (assembly GCA_963574655.1). Taxonomy (NCBI): domain Eukaryota; kingdom Metazoa; phylum Chordata; class Mammalia; order Primates; family Lorisidae; genus Perodicticus; species Perodicticus potto. The sequence continues at coordinate 1,880 of CAUYRH010109844.1, forward strand.
AATCCTTAGCAAGAAAATGCAACAGAAAATAGGGAGAGGGGCTGGAGAAGCAAACCAGAACATTAAATAATGAGTAATTGACAACCTAAAAAAGAAATCTTTTAGAATTACATTCTTAGAAAAATAGTTGAGAAGCATCTTCAAAGAAGTAATCCTGGAGAATGTGTACATTTTATGCATTTCTAAGGGATGATTCCTCCTCCTTCCTCGGCATCAGTTCTTTAGACAAAAGAAGTCTGACAGAAGCCAAAGATTTCCATCAGATTTTGACATGTGTGTTTTTCATGATTAGGCTTTCCTCCCATCTCCCTTCCCTCTTTCATCCCTGCACTCTGAATTTTAAAGGAATGTTGTCAAGACAGTAGATCACAAAAAGATAACTGCCTCCTACCAAGCATCCTTGGTACTTTTTGGAATATCTTCTTCTGGTCTTTATGATTTTGTGAAAGATGGCTAAATGCATTGTGGGTAGGAAAGCGATGTTGACTTGGCACGTCTGGATCTTGTCAAAGAGAAACGCTGGATCAGAGTCACACCGAGAAGAGAGCAGCCGGCTGCTTTCCTGAGACGACTACCACTCACCAACATGCTCTCACCTAATACTTCTGCCTGTGTACCGTGACCAAGCGCTTTTCTGTTTCTAGAATCGGTTTTTAGGGTATTTTTTAAAAAAAGATTATTTCTACATAAAATAAAATCCGCGCGAAACAGAAAAGTAGAAAAACTAAAAGGAATCACTCAAAACGTATTACTGAAATGATTTTGGTATGTCTTCTACCAACCTTTCTTCTTGGGTACAGCTGTTTTCTTCTTTTCAAAAATATAGTAGAAATAAAAAAAGACATTTTTATGAAAACGACACTTGCACTTGAATGTTTACAGCAGCATAATTCACAATCACGGAGATGTGGAAACAACCCAAATGCCCATCAATATATGAATGGATTAATAAAATGTAGTATACTATTCAGCATTAAAAAAGATGGAGATCTAGTATGTTTTGTAAGAAACTGAATGGAATTGGAGGCCATTATCCTAATGAAGTAGGATGATGGAAAGATTGGATAAACATATACCACACACCTTCAATACTAAATTGGAACTAGTTGGCTGACACGTGCTCATATGGAAGCAAAACTCAACGAAATTCAAATAGGTGGGGTGAAGAGAGGAAAGGCAATTAGTAAGTTCACAACTAATAGGTACACTGCATGGGTAGGTACATTGCACACTTTCTTGGTGAAGGACACATTTATAACTCTGAATTAAAATGTACACAAGCAAACTATGTAACCAAAGCAAGTATGCCCCCATAGTATTCTGAAATAAAAAATAAAAATATAGTAAAAATTATACTATATGATTTAATTTTATATCCTATTTTTTCTTTTTCTCAAATAAAGATATAGTTGATGTTTAGTAATTATTTTCCAGTGCTCCGTAATATTCCACACAGATGAGTTTCTGTTGTTTTTCACAGTCTGCATTTACAGAAGGTGTTTGACAGTCTGGGGGCCTATTTGAGTAGCTCACTAAAGGAAAGAGAGAGTGAAGCTGGAGTCGCAATGCCCACTTTGTATCTATAATGAGTCACAGCCAGATTTGATTGTAAATATCCACAAACTGTTGCTTATATTCATACGCAGAGAGGTGAGGCTGATCTCTTTCTGGAGATCATCTCAGATCATAGAGCATTGATTGTGTTATCTTTGTTGGTGGGTAGAAGTTCTAACTCTGTAACTCACTCTTTTTGTGACTGGGGACAAGGGTCTGGGCTTTTCTATGCCTCTTTACCTCAGCTGTAACAAGGTAGATATCATCATAGTTCCTCAATTCTGAGAAATTTATTTGAACACACTTGATATTGGGTTGAGTGCTGCAATTAATGGGCACATTATAATATTTCCTTCCTTTTCCCTTCCTCAACCCTCCTCAGAGCTATTAAAATCAATGATATCTCAGTACTGAAGAAATTTAATAATACTTGCCTTACAGTGTCTGTTGTTGAAAAAATTAATGGAAATATACATAAAGTGTTCTTAGCCCTTGGTGAGAGTCCAACAAATGACAGCTATCATTAGTAAAAAAAAAAATCTGTTTTGTTCTTAGAAGAATAGGACATTTATCTGTCTAGAATATTTATTAAAGGAAATACATTATTTGTAAGTTACATATTTGGTTAAAACCTGTGCTGTTCGGAAAGTTCCTCCACATCTTTTGTTAATTAGAGATGGCAGATAGGTTTAACTTTAGGCACCAAGTCTAATTTTTGATGATGATTGTCAGAAGTGCTGTATTTCGAGGACTTCTGAGGCAGAATCTGAGTACAGCAGACAAGCATGCCATGGTTTGTTAGTAATATCGTCTCAGGGCTTAGGAAGAACACAGCAAACCCATATGCTGTTTGTCATCTCTGTGTTATGATGTCACAAAACTTTTCTTGGAAATTCATTAGGCCTTGGTTTACCAATCAGGCATGTCTTTCAAATCTTCCATCGATAGACCATTTCTAGGTCCACAAGGTAGAAGGTTGAAACCCACACGGGTGACACTTAAAACTCTAGCCCCAGCAGAAATATAGGAAACTTTGCACCATCAGAAAGGGCAGAGATTTTGCAATGACCTTGATTTTGCCCAGCCCTAAATTGGCTGACACTCATTTATGTCTTCCCTCTTGAGCCTTGAATACCCTGCACCATAGCCTATCTAGAACTTGTTGGGTGACTGCCCCTTGGTCCATCTGGTTTTGTTCCCCTTTGCTGTGGGTAAATGGCTCCATGCACAGGGCCCTTCTCTCAGAAAGGGCAATGGTGTTGGAAGAGAGATTGCTTATTTCATTATGTGCTGCTTGTTATCTAAATCTCAGCTTTCAGAGTACTTATGAAATAAAATCATTTTTTACGGGCACATGACTGAAGGCTTAAATAGGAAGCTACATACCATTTTTTGAAATATTCTGGTAGTCCCTGTGATTGCAGTGGTTTCTTTCCCGTAAACGAAGGTAAATAGATTTTTCTTTAATTCTGAAACAAATATATATGTATACATTTGATATCAAGACAGTCACATAATAAAGTTCAAAGAAACATGTTTTTATCATGACTTCTAAAACTACAGTTAAAATGAACTCAGAAAATTGAATATCTGCTGATAAGTTTCCCCTAAACTGTGAACATATTATTAGGAGCTATTACAAAAAGCGGTCCTATGAAGTGGGTTGAGTTGATGTGGTAAGAGAATTGTTTAAGATACCAAACTTCTCCTTTTGTATGGAGACCTTTAAAAGGAGTCATCCCTTTCTAATCTTTTCACCAAGAGCTCATCTTTATCCATTCTGACATTTTGAACCTGACCATGAAGCTGTGGTAGACACTCTTTTTGTTCTTCAGATCTATTTTCCCCTTGGTGCATTATAAGAGAATTTTAGCGGACCTATGTCTGCCCTGAACAATGACTGCATTTCCCAGCTTCTCTTGCAGTTTGGAGTGACACAACGGTCATTAAGCTCTAGACAGTGAGAAGGAATTAGAAGTTCCCAGCAGAAGTTGAGATGATGGCACATGCCAGTAATCCCAGCTACTGGATGACTGGGGTGAGAGGATTCCTTGAGTCCAAGAGTTCGAATTCAGCCTGGACAACATAGCGAGACCTCGTACAAAAGTATGTAGTGGCTTTCTGGTAATATTTCTTAGGGGTGAACTGAAAGGAACCTGGATCCTAGGGAGTACGTAGAGTTGAGTTCCCAAACTAGTCTTAGACTACACATCTGGGAAATACTCTCATGTGTTGTCTTATTTAAACTTCCCATATGTTGAGTCTCAGCTGAATCAAATACTGATAGACACAGAACTTCCTAAAACCCTTTTTGAAATAAGGCCAGATATAAACTAATGAATACTAATTTAACTCAAAAATATTCGACTGCTCTTCAAATTCCTTTTATCTTCTTTTCATATGTAATTTCATTTCTCACAACCTTACATACAATCACCATTGTATGTATGTGCTATGTAAATCTCACTCCCTGTATTAGAGGTTAGCACCTGTCTCAGTGCTTCAGAAAGGTAATCGTGTATCCTGTTGGGCATTCATGTGTTGAAAATTGTAGTCTTTTTTGAAGTCTGAGAAAATTAATAATGTTTTCTAATAGAAGACCAAGATGTCTGAGCAATACTTCATGTACAGAGTTTTTGCTTTGTGATAGAACTTTCAGATGAATGAAGTATTTAATTTATTTTTTTAAATCAAAGTTACCCAGCGCATAGTTTAAAAATTAAATTCATTTAATCAATAGACATTTATTGGGCATCTATTATATTCCAGATACTAGTGTATGCACTTGAGTAATATTGGCAAATGAAAAGGACAAGATCCCTGCCTCTCTGTGTTGTTGACATTCCAGCAGGAAAGTACAGATAAAAACACTAAACATTGTAAGTAAGCAAATTGTACAGTATTCTATATAGTGATAAATTCTATGGAAAAAAAGGAGAGTGGCCAGAGGACGTCTAATTGAAAAGGTGAATTTGAGGTGGTGAGTCTTACAGAGACACATAATGTAACCATTTGTGTATGTAAGGCTTGTACTGATAAATAGTCACCCCACCTTCTCCACTACCCCCCTTTCTCCATTCCCAGAGGCAACTAATTTCAACATTAATTGACTGAGTCTTTTAGTATTTTTCTCCTTATATCTAAATAAAGTTCTTTTAAGGCTACTTCTTAATTTTTAGTCTTTGACGTTATTTATTTGCTCTTTACTCTGAAAGAGGAGCATTTAGCTATTTGCAACTGATCAATGATTGCTTTCTTTCCCCCCTTATAACTTTATTTCCTTGGCATTAATGCTGTCTTTTGCTTCTTTGCTTAATTTTCTAATCATTTATCATCAGTAGACCTTTAGATATTGCACAGTTGCTTGATCTCCTTTTAGTATGCTCCAATATACCAGATGGTTTGTTGATTTCATTTTGTTGGAAAATCTCTTCTGGAGCCTCATAACCTGCTTCAATCTGGGCTTTTTGTCCAGACCCCAGTGTACAGGGGTTAACCTGGGAACTCCTTTCCCTGTTATCCTGGGGATTCTCTTCCCTTCTTCCTGGGTTGTTGGAACTCCTATTTCCTGGAAGGCTATATTATTCTTGTGTTTTATAAAGAATACTTTAAAATAGCTTTGAAGGTTATGTGGGAAGAAGCATTAAACAGCTATCATCATAGTTTAAATATAAATAGAGTTCATTGAACTTATTGAGGAAAAACTTAAAGTGGAGAAGTAGCAGAGTCCACATTGTTACTGTGGTCTCACGATCCCTGTCTCACACAGGACACAGCTAGACAAGACACCTGTGGGACAGGAACTCTGCTTCTCAGCACCTTATGGATTATTGGGAAAAGAGGGTTGTAGTGTTTCTAAGTCATTATGTAGCTACAATAATAAATTTATTTTTTCTTTCTGTCAGCATAATTATTTCTGTTTATTTACTGGTACATAATATTTATACACATTTATGGGGTATATGTGATATTTTTCTACATACATAGAATGTATAATGATGTGCAATGTATTTAGGACAGCCGTCACTCTGAGTATTTATCATTCCTATATGTGGGGAATATTTCATCATCTCCAGCTATGAAATATACAATATATTGTTGTTAACTACAGTCACCAGATTCTGCTAATGAACATTAGAACTTATTCCTTCTATAACTGTATGTTCATATGCATTAATACACTTCTCTTCATCTCCCCAACCTCTCATTTTCCCAGACTCTGGTATCTATCGGTCTACTGTCTGTCTCCATGAGATCAACTTCCTTGGCTCCCGCATATGAGGCTGGACAATTAAGTTTGTGAACTCATCCTAGAAAAAGTGCTACAGTCCTCATTGCTGAGTACCACTATGGTCACTTTTTTTTTATTTTTTTTTATTTTTTTTACTAAGGTCACTTTTGAGGTTCTCCTTTGGGAAACTATGCACTGATGCCAGTGTCTAGTCTACACTTCAAAGCAATTTTGGAACTCTTTTTCTGGAATGGCCATCAGAGTTGTTGTCCTATGAGGTCTGACAACTAAGTTTATGAACTCTCCCTAGAAAAGGTGCTTTGAAGGGTGGATTAGGCACTGGCATCAGTGCATAGCTTCCCAAGGGGAGTACTACTTTGAAGGTGATCTTAGTGATAAAAAGCCATGAAAGGTATGTTGTCTTTTTTTCTGGGAGGCGTTCACAAACTTAATTGTCTGGCTTCATCTAAGTGAGAATGTATGATATTTGTCCTTCTGTTTCTAGATTATTTCACTTCTGATAATGACCTCTAGTTCCATCCACGTTGCTGCAAATGACAGAATTCCTTTTTTTCCCTTTGTTTGAGTAGTATTTCATTGTGTGTGTACACACACACCACTTGCTCATTGATGGACACTTAGGTCGAGTTCGTATATTTGCTATTGTGAATAGTGCTGCAATAAACACAAGGGTGCAGGTATTTTTTTGATAAACTGATTTCTTTTCCTTTTGCTAAATACCCAGTAGTGTGATTGCTAGATTGATTCTAGTTTTAGTCGTAGTTTTTAGAAAAATCTTCAAACTTTTTTCCATAGTGGCTAGAATTTACATTCTCAACAGTGTATAAGATGTACCTTCTTACCACAGCCTTGAAAGCATCTGTTATTTTTCTTGTATTTTTAATAATAGCCATTCTAACTGGGATAATATTTCATTGTGGTTTTGATTTGCATTTATCTAATGGCTAGTGATGAGCATTTTTTCATATACTTGTTAACCTTTGGTATGTCTTCTTTTAAAGAAAGTCTACTCTACTTTTTAATGATATTATTATTATTATCTATTTTTTGCTGTTTTATTGTTTGAGTTCCTTGTGTATTCTGGATATTTGTCCCTTGTTGAATGAATGGTTTGCAAATATTTTCTCCCATGCTGTAGGTTGTCTTTTCTCTCTGTTGATTAATTCCTTTGCTGTGCAAAAGGATTTTAGCTTAATAAGGTCCAATTTGTCTGTTTTTATTTTTATTGCCTGGGCTTTTTGAGGTCTTAGCTACGAATCTTTGCTTAAACCAATGTTCTTAAATATTTCCCTTATGTTTTCTTCTAATGGTTTTATAGTTTTAGGTCTTATGTTTAAGTCTCTAATCAATCTTGAGTTGACTTTTGTATATGGTGAAAGACAGAGGTTAGGCTTCACTTTTTTCATATGAATATCCAGTTTCCGTAGTACAATTAATTGAAGAAAGTGTCCATTGTATGTTCTGGGGGCCTTTGTCAAGAAACAGTTGACTATAAATATGTGGATTTATTTTTAGTTTCTCTGTTATGTTCCATTGGCTCACGTGTCTGTTTTTATGCCAATGCTATGATGTTTTGGTTACTAAAGCCTTGTAATATATTTTGAAGTCTTAAAGTCAAGAAATGAGTTGTTTCTAGTTTTGTCCTTTTTCCTCAGGATTTCTTTGGCTATTTGGGCTCTTCTTTGGCTCCAAATAAATTTTAAGATTTCACCCCCCCCCCCCATTTCTGTGAAAAACTGCACTGGTATTTTGATAGAAAGAATATTGAATGTATAAATTGCTTTGGGCTATTTTAACAATGTTAATTCTTTTTATCCTTGAGCATGGAATGTCTTTTCATTTGTTATGTGCTATTTACTGTCTTTCATCAGACCTCCTTGGTTAAGTTTCTTCTTAGATATTTATTTTTTATAGCTATTGCAAATGATATTGCCTTCTTCATTTCTTCCTCAGCTAATTCACTGTATAGAAACACTACCTGACTGATTTTTGTATGTTGGTGTTGTATCCTTCAACTTTATAAACTTATTTATCATATTGGATAATTTTTTGGTGGAGTCTTCAGGTTTTCTAAACATAAGATCATGTCATCTGCAAAGAGAGACAATTTAACATCTTTCCAATTCGGATGTCTTTTATTTTTCTTTCTTGTCTGATTATTCTGGCTAAGACTTTTAGTACTATTTTGAATAGGATTGGTGTAAGCTGGCATCCGTTTCTTGTTCCAGTCCTTCCAAGGAAAGATGTTCAGCTTTTTCCCATTTGGTATGATGTTAGCTGTGAGTTTATCATATGTGGCTTATGTTGAGATATGTTCCTTCCAGGCTTACTTTGTTCACATCTTTTTATCATGAAGGAATTTTGAATTTTATTAATTTTTTTCTGCATCTATTTAGATGATCATATAGTTTTAGTCCTTCATTCTGTTGCTGTGGTGTTATCACCTTTGTTGATTTGCATATATTGCAACATCCTTGCATCTCTGGGGTAAATCCTACTTGATCATGCTGTTTTATTTCTTTATTTATTTTGATGTAGTGTTGTATCTGGTTTGCTAGTAGTTGTTGGGGATTTATAAGTTTGGTAGAATTCAGCAGTGAAGCCATCAGGTTCTGGACTTTTCTTTGTTTAGAGACTTTTTTTTACTGATTCAATCTCATTATTTGATATTGGTTTGGTTGGGTTTTCTATTTCTTTCTGATTTAATCTGGGTAGGTTGAATATTTTTAGGAATTTATCCATTTCCTGTAGGTTGTTTAGTTTGTTAGTGTATAGTTGCTCATAACAGTCTCTGATGATCTTTTGTATTTCTGTAGTATTAGTTGTATGCCCCCCTTTTTGGGTCTTTTCTCTTTTTTTCCTTGTTTAGTATATACAGGTTTATTTATTATTTTTATCTTTTAAAAATTCCAAACTTTTATTTTATTGATCCTTTATATGGTTTTCTTAGTCTCTATTTTGTTTAGAAATATTCTGATCTTTATTATTTCTTTCCCTTCTACTAATTTTTGGTTTGGTTTGTTATTGCTTTTCTAGTTTCTTGAGGTGTATTGTTAGATTTTTATATTTGAAATCTTTCTAGTTTTTGATGTATAACCTTCCCTCTTAGTATTGCTTTTGCTGTATATCATAGGTTTTGGTATGTTGTAGTTTGTTTCTTATTTGTTTCAAGATATTTTTCTTAATTTCTTCCCTGACACAACAGTCATTCAGGAACAGGTTTAATTTCTATGCATTTGTGCAACTTTCAAAATACCTTTTATTGGTTTCTAGTTTTATTTAATTTTTGTCTGTGAAGATACTTGATATGATTTTGCTTTTTCCAAATTTATTGAGACTTGTTTTGTGTCATAACATATGGTCTATTCTGGAGAATGTTCCATGTACCAAAAAGAAGCGTGTGTATTTTGTAGATTTTTAATTAAATGTTCTGAAAGTGTCTGTTAGGTCCATTTGGTCTAAAGTTCAGTTTAAATCCAATGTCTCTTTGTTAATTTTATGTCTAGATTATGTGCATAATGCTTATAGTGGAGTGTTAAAATCCCCGCCTAGTAGTGTGTTAGGGTCTATCTTTACCTTTAGATCTGATAGTATTTGCTTTACATATCAGACTGCTCTGCTGCTATTACATTCTCTTGCTAAATTCATCCCTTTGTTATTACATAATGATCTTCTTTTTCTCTTTTTACTCTTTTTGAATTATAATCTGTGTTATCTCACATAAACATAGTCACTCCTGTTTGTTTTTGGTTTTCCTTTATATGGAATATCTTTTTCTATCCCTTTACTTTATATGTGTCCTTATGGGTGAAATGAATTTCTTGTAGGCAATGTATAGGTGGGTCATGTTTTTATATTCATTCCACCAGTCTGTGTCTTTTAAGTGTAGGGAGTCATGTTTTTATATTCATTCAGCCAGTTTGTATCTTTTAAGTATAAAGCTTAATCCATTTGTAGCTAAGGTCATTATTGATATGTGAGGGCTTATTCCTATCACTTTATTAATTGATTTGTGGTTGTTTTATTTATCTTTTTGTTTCTTTGTTTTCTCATTATTTTTGTTTGGTGGTTATCTGTAAGGGTTCACTTTTGTCCTTTCTATTCCCGATATGTGTGCTTGCTCACTTTCATGTTTTTTTTACTTTTTATGATGGAAGATATTGTTCTTTTGCTTTCAGGTTTAAAACTCCTGTAAGCATTTCTTGTAGGGCTGGTCTAGTGGTGATGAAGTCCCTCAGCTTTTGTTTCTCTGGGAAAGACTTTATTTCTCCTTTATTTTTGAAGAGTAATTTTGCTAGGTTTAGTATCCTTGGCTAGTAGTTTTTTTCTTTCAGTACTTTCTTTTCTTGAGCCAGGGTCTCATTCTTTCACTTGAGTTAGAGTGCAATGGTGTGACCATAGTTCACTGAAACCTCAAACTCCTGGGCTCAAATGAACCTCCTGGCTCACTCTCCCAAGTAGCTAGAACTACAGGCATGCATCTCTGTGCATAGTTAATTTTAACACTTTGAATATTATCATTCTGTTCTCTTCTGGGTTGTAGATTTTTTTGCTGAGAAATCTCTTGTTAGTCTGATGGTGGGGGGCGGGGCTACTTTATAATTGTCTGGATGTTTTTCTTTTTGCTGCTTTTAAGAATTTTCTATCTGTCTTTAACTTTGGACAGTTTGACTATAATGTGCTGTGGAGAAGATCCATAAGGGGTGAGTGAGACCCAGCATGAGCTCCCTATCCTTAGTAATGCTGTCATATGGCCTCCAGGTAGCTTCCTATGTTAGTCACAGTGCCCTCATAGGTCAAGGGGCTCTCTTGTGCCTAGACTTGGAGGCATCTATGATGGGAATATGGACCTCTGCGGGGTGGGGGGGCGCAGTCACTCACTCATCCTTTCAATGCATATCCAGGCTCTTATCTAATACTGGCTGAATTGCCTACCTCTTTGTTCTCCTTTCTTGCTTTAGAGATTTTCTTTCATTTTCTGTTGAATTCCAGCATTGTCCCTTAGGTAATCTATTTGAAGTACAATTACCTACTTGCTATTTGGGTCTTCTTTATGGAAAATGTGGATATCAGATGTCTCTAGGCAGCCATCTGAAAGCCCCTCAATAATAGTTTTTTTGCATAGGTAATTGCTTTGTTAAAAAGTGGGAGCTCCAAGCATGATGGAGCAGCTTCTTGCTAAGCTGTACAAAGGGTGAAGGAAATATGCCCCAAGGACTGTCATAGTCTGCCTCTCATTGACTGATGGAACAAATTAAAGATAGCCACATTATCTTTGGCCCCTCTACCTTTGAATCTGGGCTGGCTGATAACTTCTTTGACCAACAGAGTTTGGCAGATATGACACTATGCCAACTCTGGGGCTGGTTTTTAAGATATCTGGCAACTTTATTCTTTTGGAGACCTTAGCAACTATGTAAGAAGTCTGACCACTCTGCTGAAGAGACTATGTCAAAAGACCCTACACTAGAGGCAACCAAGATGTCCTTTAGTAGATGAATGGATGAATAAAATATGATTTGTTCATATAATGAAATATTCAGTGATAGGTCAGGAATTAAGCTATTAGGCCATGAAAAGACATGAGAGAATGTGAAATGCATATTGTTAAGTAAAAGAAGCCAATCTGAAAAGGGTACACATTATATGATTCCAACTATATGACATTCTGCAAAAAGCAAAAGATAGTGGTTACCAGAGGTTTGGGGAAAGAAAGAGAAGGATGAATAGGTGAAGCACAGAGGATTTTTAGGACAGTGATAATCTAATATGTATGATACTATAATGGGGGGTGACTGGCATCATTATGGAATTGTCAAAACCCATAAAACCTTGGGCAATGGGTATACTAAAAGCCCAGACTTCACCACTATGCAATATGTACATGTAACAGAATACAACTCATATACTCTAAATTATTAAAACAAAGCCTCACCATAGAACATGAACGTAAAACAAAAAGCACAAACCCTAATGTAAACTATGAACTTTAATGATGTATCAGTCTGACTCTTCATTTTGAACAAATGTACCACACTCATAAAAAATGTGAATTATAATAGAAAACTTCCTTCTAAACTTTTAGAATTTAAGAAAAGCAAAAGTTCTGGGTATAATGGCTCATGCCTGTAATCCTAGTACTCTGGGAGGCTGAGGTAGGTGGATTGCTTGAACTCAGGAGCTCTAAACCAACCTGAGCAAGAGCGAGACCCTGTCTCTATTAAAAACAGACACACTAGCCAGGTGTTATGGCAGGTGCCTGTGGTCTCAGATATTTGGGAGACTGAGGCAAGAGGATTGCTTGAGCCCAAGAGTTTGAGAAGGCTGTAAGTTATAATGCCATGGCACCCTACCCAGGGCAACTGAGTGAGACTTTGTCTCTCCCCCTAAAATATAAATAAATAAATACATTTTAAAAATGTACATATACATACATAAATTTTAAAAAAGCATTATTTTCTTAAAAAATTAAAAGAGGAAAAAGAAAGAAGAAAAAATTAATAGGGGATATGGGGAGGTGAGGAGGTATAGGAAAACTCTGTACTTTCCACTCATTTTTTACTCTAAGCCTAAAACTGCTCAAGAAAATATATTTTTTTAAAAAAGACCCTACATGGAAAAGAAGAGGGATCTGGTTGAATTGAGCCTTCTATCTGCCATTTCTTGGAGGCCCATCATGTGAGTGAAGCCACCTTATGTCTTCCAGCCCAGATCAGTCCTTAGGTGGACACTATCAGGCAACCACGGGCAATGTCATAGGAAGAGGAAGAATTGGCCAGCCCAGCTCTGCCTGATTCTTGACACTCAGATTGTGAGATATAATAAAAGTGGCTGCTGCTCTAAACCACTGAAGTTTGGAAAACTTTGTTATACATTAGATAACTGGAATTATCTGGAATTCCAGGTTAAGATCATTTTCCTTGAGAAATAAAGGAATCCATTGACTTTTGGCCTCCTCAGTCTTATCAAGTGTGCAGCCATTCTGTGTCTTCATCCTTTGGAAGCCTGTAGTGGCATCTTGTACCAAGTGTTCCGAAATGTTATGATAGCAGGCTTGGTGTGGGTGTATTTTCATTAATAGTGTTAGATACTTGGTGGACCCTTTCAACCTAGAAATTCATGTCTCTTTGTTCTAGGAAATGTTCTGAAATTATTTCATAGGTGATTTTTCTCCACCCACTCCCTGAAATTATTATTTGGATATAGGGTCACATAAACTGGTATTCTGATTTTACTAATGTTTTCTGTCCTATTTTTCATGTTTTTGTCTTTTTTCTCTAATTTTTGGATAATACTCTCAACTTTTGTTTTCAATCTTCTTGTGAAAATCATCTGCTGCCACCAGTATAATTTCCAAATGATCATTTTTATTTTCTAAATATTCTTTGGCATAATGTTATAGTTTTATGAATGTAATATTTTCTTTTATGTCTTTTTGAAGATATTAAATTTAGTTATTTTTATAAGTAAGATATTGGAGTTTTTTTTTCCAAAACGTTTTCCCTCTTTAGTGCAGTCTTTTTTCCTAAGTTGTTGTTTTTCCTTTATCTTTGTATTATCTTTCATGTTTAAGATTTCTTTCAGATGCCTGATGATCTTGGGTTGTTGGCTTATATCTAAATATCGAAACCAAGTGCAAGCTAAAAAGCTGATGTATTTTGATTGGAAACTGGGCCCCTGGGTGTGCTTGTTGACTACTGCCCTCACTGTAGGGTGGGCTGTCTGGGTTTTTCTCAGGGAATCGAGCTATCAGCAACTACAGGGTGTTTCCTTTGGGAATGTTCAGACTCTCCAGGGAAGGGTCTTCTAGGCCAGTGTTTTTCAATTTTTTCATCTCACAGCACACTTGAAACTATAGTTAAACTTCCATGGCCCACTCAAATTATGTTGATCATAAAAAAGAATACAAAGAAGAATATATTTACTGTGCTTTGAACTTCTTTCAAAAATAATTTAATTAATGATCTTTAACAATTTTCATGGCACACCTAAGATCCCCTCATGGCACATTGCTTGAAAATCACTTTGTCTATAGCCAGGAGAGTACAGGTTGTGCTACCCATATTGTGGGGATGGGTGGGGAAGGGTCCTCTCTGCTCAGCATTACTGGGTTCTAGCAGGACATTCCTCATTTATATTTGAAGGCTTTCAGTCTAGAGGCTTCCTCACAGTAAAGCTCTAGTCTTATCCCAGGTAAGGGAAGGGCAGTTGGCCACCTGTGGAGAGTTGGGAAGGGATTCAAGGAGCTGCCTGCTCTTCAGCAATCTTTCAGCCAGTCCTTCTGGGATTAGCCACACCTCTATTTCTACAGCTACCACAGGTAACCAGTCCCCAGTCTTCTGGGTGTTCTGCAGCGTGAACTATGTTACTTCTTGGTATTGCCTCTCCTCAGTGGAAGATGCAGCTCTTCCAAATCTGCTGTCAGTTACAGCTGGTCCTTCAGCTTCCTAGCTTGCCATGTTTGTTGGCTTTTCTGTTCTCTTTGTCCTTATGGACCTCTTCATCTGCTGTTGTTAGAGTAGGGCTCCTCAAGGGAGAAAAGCAAATACTTGTGTTCAATATGAAATCTGACTCAGAAGTCTGAAATAAATACTTGATAGACTGTATGGTTTATGCCCTCTGCTTTGACCATTTTATTGTACTTTGGAAAAGCAGTTGGGAAATGGACATTAGATCTGAGTTCAATATTAAAATAATTTCACTCTCAGTAAAGAGGGGTTATTTTCCTTTTGGAAAGTAATTGTTATCAATATTTAGTCACAAATATATTTTTGATAATTCTAAAAATGGGATTTGTGTACCAAAATATTGTTTTGCTCATGACCTGCTCCTGGAGAGTAAATAGAGTGGGTATTGACATCACAGATACATTTAGTTGCAACTTTCATTATCAGAATACAGAAATTTTTATCACCAATAAGATAGCTTCATCAGTATTTCTGACTAGATACATCATCTAGAATTTGGAGTGAAGATCTTGTACAAGCACTAGAAAAGTATTTCATGTAATCAAGACACCGTTTTTCTTTCATCTCCATCCCAAAAATATAATCTCTTACAAATTTTAAGAATTGCATATCTCATGGGATGCTCAGACATTTTGAATATATCAAGGGGTCAATGCATATTTTGAAATGCATATAAGTTGCAAAGATTGCTTAATAGAAAGTTAACTATGTAAACTTGTATTAACAAGATAAGCTGAGAATTCTAGGATACTATGTGCAATGAGGTTAAACTGTAATGATGGTCCTCGTCTCAAATGCCCTACCCCTTCCTCCCTATCTCCACAAGGATTCAAATGCCCCAATGTTATCAATTGTTTTCCTTTTTCTTCTGTTGCATACACACAAAAAACCCCCAGTTCACTAATCTAGTAGAAGTGCCTGCTTTCAGTCTTGTAATTTGAGGGGTGCATGGGAGAGGTACTTATAAGTTCTTTTCTCCAACCCTTGCCCAACGGTTAAAGTAGGTCAGGGGAGGAGATTAGGATAAAATTAGGTATCCTAATTTTTAGAGAACAGGCAGGCTTTATTCAGGAAACTTTTCTGCTTTAAGTTTTAAGAAAAAGGTGGATAGCTTTCTTTCTAATATGGATGGAGGTCGAGCCAGCATAGGGCCAAAAGACAGATTACAGACTTTTTTCCAGCCCTTTGACACTAGCTGCATTCCAGATCCTGGTGTAACCCAGCTTACCGTGTCATAAAGCAAACACAATTCAGCCTCAGAGGGTGATAAGTATGCAGAATATGAGAGACTGTGCATTCAGAGAGACTGGCGACAGCCTAATTATACAGGGTGAGGATGACTACAGAGGAGGTCCTAGGAGTTCACCCATGAAAAGATCAGCAGGACAGCATGATAAATTTCCAATCTGGGCTAGCAAAATAGTTCAGAAAATAGAGTTCATGGGCGCTGTGTTCAATAAATCATGAGCTGCTAGATCCAGACAAGGCTTCCTACCTATCATAGGTTAACCTCTCATGGACATTTCTTTCTCTACTGTTCTCTGAGCTTAGAGCAGTTATATCCACCTCAATCTTGGCTTTTCCCAGCTCCAGATGTGATAACAGGCCACTATATTAGGGTAAACAAACTGTGACAAAATAAGGACACTTAAAGCTGTGGGTGCTAGTAAATCTGAAAAGATCAGTTTTGCATGGGAGATTGTTTTAATAATAAGATTTTTCAAAGGATGCTGCATGGAACACCTGAGAAGATGCTTTTTCTCATAAAACCCACATAGAAATTCTGTGTAGTTCTCTGGTCAAATAAGTTTAAAAAATGTTTCATAGTGTACTTTTTTTTTTTTTTTGCCAAATACAGTGCTTTTTTGGGCATATTAAAGGTTCTGATAAATCTTGCACCAAATAAACTTGTTTCCCTTTCTTTAAACTAGCCTTTCCAAAACTTGTTTGACTTGGGGTGGCGCCTGTGGCTGAAAGGAGTATGGCGCCAGCCCCATATACCAGAGGTGGAGGGTTCAAACTCAACCCCAGCCAAAAACTGCAAAAAACCCCCAAAAAAACAAAAAAAAAAAACCAACTTGTTTGACTTAAATCATTACTGAGATCAATAGAACAGTATGGAGAACCTAGAAATAAAACTGTATAGCTACAATCAACTGATTTTTGACAAAGCAGACAACAACATACAATGGCAGAAGGATGCCATATTTAATAAATAGTGCTGGGAAAATTGGAAAGCCACATGCAAAAGAATGAAATTAGATCCCTATCTTTCACTATATACAAAAATTAACTCAAGATGGATTAAAGATTTAAATTTAAGAGCAAACACCATAAAAATTCTAGAAAAAAGTGTAGGAAAAACTCTTCTGGGCATTGGCCTAGGCAAAAAATTTATGACTAAGTCCCCACAAGCAAGTATAGCAGCAATAAATGGGACTTTAGTTAAACTAAAAAATATATACTGCATATACTACATTTTATTTCTCCCGCTCTGTAGGGAGAAAATAGTCACAAACCTGGCGAAGGCTTAATATCCAGAATTGATAAAGAATTCAAATAAATCAGCAAGAAAAAAATTAAATAACCCTATTAAAATGTGGGTAAAAGACAGATTTTTTTCAAAAGAAGATATATGAATGGCCAATAAACATACAAAAAATGCTCAATTACTAGTCAACAGGGAAATGCAAATTAAAACCGAAGTGAGATACCACTTACCGCTGTCAAAATAGTCATTATTATAACCAGTAGATGAAAGTGCAGATGCAGTGAAAAGGAAATGCATATACAATGCTGATGGGAATATAAATTAGTGCAACCTATATGGAAAACAGTATGGAAATTCCTCACAGAACTAAAAGTAGACCTTCCATTCAATCCAGCAGTCCTACTACTGGGTATTTCCCTGCTACTCAAGGGAAAAGAAGTCATGTCAAAAAGACACTATTCCTGAACTTTTATCCCAGTACAATTCCCAACTGCCAAGATATGAAGCCAACCTAAGTGTCCATTATCTGATGAGTGAATGTGGTATATGCACCATGGAGTACTACTTAGCCCTACAAAGGAATATAATAATTTCATTTGCAGCAACTTGGATGGAAATGAACACCATTATGCCAAGTGAGTTATCTCAGAAATGGAAAAGCTAAAACCACATGTTCTTACTTACAAGTGGGAGCTAAATGAGCAGTATATATGGTCATAAAGTGGTGTAATAGGCATTGGAAATGAGGAAAGGAGGAGGAAAAGAGGGGACAGGAGGAATACAAAATACCTATTGGGTACCAGGTACACTATTCTGGTGATGGGTACACTAAAATCTCTGGCTGCAGGTAGAGATGTAATTCATCCATGTTACAAAAACCATCTGTATTCCCTAAATCTATTGATATTAAAAAATGTGTATAACAAATACCCTTTAACATCTTGTGGAAATAGTATTTCAAAGAATAATTTTAAGGACATATTAATTGTCTCTGTGATCTGCATTTGAGCATTGAGATGGCCTAAAATCTCAGGTTCAATTAGAATTCTATTAGAGGAATTCAAAGGGTATTCATTTACTTTGATCAGCCTCAGTTGCAAAGTTACATGATATCTAGGCAAAAATTTACATCAAGGGTTGGTCTCTTATTGAGCAAATTCACTTGTTAGGAAATCTCTTTGTTTTATTTTTTATTATTTGGCTACTGTGTTAATAAATATCTTTTAATTAATTTTCTCCAATTCATTGATTGTGGTGTTAATATTCTAATGTTGATTGTGTGCTAATTATTTTACTATTGATTGTGTCATTTAATGTTTTAATGAATTTTGGTAATTTCTCCTAGAACAGTTTTTATAGGACACACTTAAAAGTCCAACGGTTAATGTTACACTGGTTTGTTTTTATACGTATCATGTCCTGCAGCTGGTGATTTAATTCGTGCTCTTTATCCTCTTTTCCCCCAAAAATGTTAATTCCTAAAAATCTGGTTTGATTGAAACAATATGAGAAAATACATGTGAAGGAGGTTTGCAGACTATCAAGCTCTCTACGAAGACGAAGTGATATTTGTATGAATTGGCTCAGTAATTCTTTTATTGAGTACCTGCTATATATCTCACACTGTGCCAGGTACTAGGGCTGCAAAAGGAAATCACTTGATTCCTGCACTTGGGATACTCAGAGTCTGGGGACAGGGCAGGTGGAGTGGGAAACAATTAGTGAACCGTTGTGACAAGTGAGGTGATGTTGGTTTTGAAGAACACAATGGGAGCTAAGAAGAGAACTGTCCAGGCAGATGAAGGTTAGTATGAAGAAGCTGTCTGGAAGGACTGATTCCTGAGCAGAGAGTCCACGTTTAGATAGAAAATCTTGATGTTCACCTCATGAAGCATGAGAACAATTAGGATACAGGGGAGATGCCTATGAAAAGGTGCTCAAATCTCTTTTGAAAGCTAGTAATCAGGAGGCTACCAATGAGAACAATGAATTATTATATTAGACAATATTTCAATATATAATGAAACATATTTTCATTATATTAGACAATAAATATTTATTGTTCTTCTCATTGGAGGACGATATCTAGTATTGGCCCGGATATGGGGGAACAAGTCTTCTCATAGACTATTTGTGAGAATATACATTAAGATAGCGCATTTGGAAGGCTCCTAAAAGTTAAAAATGTACACCGTTTGATCCAGCAATTTTGTTTCTAAAGAAATTCTCACACAGATTCTGAAGAGTCACTGCAGCATTATCAGCAGAATGAGACGGCGGAGATAAGTTGAATGACCATCAGCAGGAGAAAGAAACACCCATACTATGAAATACTCTGCAGTATTGTACACAAATGGAAAGTGCTGCAAGAAGCATTGTTAAGACAGAGCATCAGTTTCTAGCATGTTATGTCCAATATGATATCATGAATGGGAAAATCCCAACAAAGTATTCATTTCTTTATGTGCAAATATATGCATGTAAATACATAGAAAAGGTCAGGATAGAATTATGCTGAACTGTTCACAGGGCTTTCTTCTGAGAAGGGAGCACAAAGGGGAGTCTTTGGCTTTTTCCTTTATGTACATCAGTATTTTTTTGTAAAATGAAAACATATTCATATTTTGAGTAATTAAAAAAAGAAAATTTAAAAATAAGTAGGACGAGGGGAAGTCATTTCAGGCAAAGGGGGTTGTCAGTGTATGGCAGGGAGAGTCCCCTCCATCGGGAACCATGGTATCTACACATGGTCCTTCTCGCCCAAGGATGGTGCTGGATTCCATCCCTTTTTGCCTTCTGTAGTGCTCATCCTTTCCCCCATCTTTCTCTCTCTTTTGAAGCATCCTATCAAGAACACGCTGGAGGATTTTCTGTGTAAAACAGTCTTCCTGATCCGTTATGCCCTTGTAGCTATCAGTTCTCTGAAACGAGACTTGCTCACTGGCACTACTGACTCAATCACATCCTGAACCCATCCATTCTCTAAAACCAGATTTCCTCATTCTCTGCCCCGCTGGTCAAATCTCTCCCATCACTGTCATGGACATCCCATGGTCTTTCTCAGCTTTCATCCTCCTCTGCCTCCAGCAGCATTTGACTGACAGTTACTTCTTCTTGGGAAACACTTCTTCTCTTGACCTCCAGGACCCCAAGTCCTTCCAATTTTCTTTCTACTTAAAGGACTATTCCTCTCCCGGGTCTCTAAATGTTAACATTCTCCAATCCCTTTGTCTTCAGCCACATTTTCTTTTTTACACCCCTTCCTTAGAACCGAGATTCTCAAACTTTACTCTCAGGGTCACCCTACACTCTTAAGATTGTTGAGGATCCAGAGAGCTTTTGTCTGTGTGAGTTAGAGCTATCAATATTGATTATATTAAAAATTAAAATGAGGAAACTGGAACAGAGAAAATAGTCAGGCATTGTGGCAGGCGCCTGTGGTCCCAGCTGCTCGGGAGGCTGAGGTGAGAGAATTGCCTGGGCCCAGGAGTTGGAGGTTGCTGTGAGCTAGGTGACACCATGGCACTCTACCGAGGGTGATAAAGTGAGACTCTGTCTGAAAAAACAACAATAAAAAAGAACAATAACTTCCAAATTCGCCTTTGAATTAGTAAGAGTAATGGAAGAATGGCATTGTTTTATGTTTTGGAAAACCTCTTAAGTGTCTGACTTGAATAGAAGACAGCAGGATTCATTTGTGTCTGTATTTAGTCTGTTGTGAAATGTGGTTTTGGTGGAAATACATGAAGAAAATTTGGTCTTATCCATACACGTATTTGGAAAAAGGAGTAGTATTTCAGTATCCTTTTTAGATAATTACGGACAGACTTCTTTGATTCTTCATCAAAACTCAGTACATAGTAGTTTCTTAAAGATTGATTAGTTGTAATGTGGAATTTGAAATATCAATGGCCCTTTTACAGCTTATTACAATTAAATTCATTGGTCTATTTTGCACTTTCAATGAACCTTTTACCCATGCATTATTTTACCCATTCCTTTTACCCATGCATTTTTTATATAATCATACATTAGTCATTTAGAAAATATTGGTTCAGATTGTATATGAAGTCAGCACATTGTGCCCCATGATTGCACTAATGTACACAATTATGATTTAATAAAATTATAAAAAAAAAGAAAATATTGGTTCCTGAGTTATGGAGATATTCCAAATGTAGATAAGTCTTAAAGTATTAGGAAACTGTCAAATTCATAGTAGAAGATACATACTTTCCAAAATCCAAAATTTTCTTTGAAGGCTCCAATTTTATGATTAGCAACCAATACCAATACTGTCACTCATTTTAGACAGGATATCTTCCACATATCCAAATCTGAGCAAACATAGTTCGTTATCCAGTCATTTTTCAGTAAAACTGATATTCCCTGAAAGACTTAGTTTTCAACTCACCTATGCAAATGCTTTTCCCTAAGACAATCATCATATGTTGTTAATAATTTGTAATGCAGAAGTGCTTTATGCATATTTCACATTTTATCAGGTTAAATTACAGAAGAACTTCCATAACTGACACCTCTCTACATTGAGCACCTCCTTAAGCTGACCTAATTTTCATAGACCATACATGCACCACACGTGTGCATCAGTACAGGAGGCCTAGTTACCTATGTTGACCATCTCCATATGTGGACTAGTTTGCTACACCCTTTGGGTGGTCAACTTACAGAGGTTCTATGATATTAAAAATCAATTTAATACAAGTAATGTTTTTTTTCCGTTTCATAGGCAAAATTTTTAAAGGAAGCTGTCCCTCTCTTGTCTTAAACTGGGAGTATGTGCAGGTGAAGAACATAGTGACTAATGTAGTTTAGTTTAGTGCCAGGGCTTTGCTTTATGCTGTGCCAGTAGTTTTGCCAAGGCTATTGTACCATCAGTATAGATTGCTACCCAATGAAAAGGCAAGTGCTGTTTTAGTATTTTTGTGAAAATAGTCTATATCTGTGGACCTCATGAAAGGGTCTAAGAGACCCCTTAAGGAGCCCTCGGTCACACTCGGAGAACCAATGCTATGAATTCTATCCCACACTGACCAGCCTCCTCCAACTTCAGATGACTGCCTCTCTGGTTAATTGTTTGTTTTGCAAAGTATAATTATAACACGGCTGATCATTTGCAATTATGTCACATGTAATTTGTGAATAATGGATTTAATAAGGTTATTAAGCCTATTAGTGTTTAGTACTTACATGTCTTTTTTTTTAAATATGAAATTAGGTTAGCAAATCTTAGTTGCAAATCCCTACTCTCCAATTTTCTGGTTTTAATGCCCCAAGGGACTTGCTTCAGAGTATACACTGCTTTTTCAAAATTATTCTCTCGTATAATGTCTATTGGGGAGCAGACAATAGCTAACCTTTAACACAGATTCTAGGACTCCTCCCATCACAGATGTGTTTAACTGTCCTTAAAGAGCAAGCATTATTGTGCTACTTTAAAAAAATGGCTAAGTCTATTTCTTTCTAAGCATTTGCTGTATCTCTGGTTCAATATGTCAAATGTAAGAAAGAGGCAGAGGGAGAACATTTAATCTAGAAAGTTCCATCTGGTTTGTGCTCACTTATTATTATTATTTTTTTAATTTCAGATTGATATGAGGGTACAAATGTTGAGGTTATATTGTTTTCCTTTCTGAGGTAAAGTTCACGTTGTAGTTGAGCCCTTTGCATGCACTCTCTTATGTTGACCATGGACCTCACTCATCTCTAGAGCTTGGGGTGGTAACTTTGGTAACTGCTTTCGGTTCTTTTGATTTTCATGGAATTTTATGGCCAAGTTCAGCTTCAGACCTTTTTTCCCCTTAAATCTCTAGTTGCTGCCCTGTTTTCGTCTCTCCATCACTGAGCCCTGGCCTGCAGAACTCCACTGCCTGGATTGACTCTTGGTCCCACCCTCACAAGAAGGTAACTGGAGCAGCCATAAATGCTGTTTGGACTTGGCTGGGTTCAGGTGGCTAGTTTTGTTAAGGTTTGAGGTCCCCTGATTTTCTCTCGGAGGTCTGCTGTGGAGGAAACAGTCCACATGAAGGACGGTAATGGAGCGCTGCTCTTATTTACACTGGTCCAGCATCCAGGATCCCTCCACACAGGGCCTACTGCGCTGGGGCCCATGCCTTACTACACAGTGACCCTGCCCTGGCCAAACACGGTTCTGAGAACAGTTCAGACACTGACCCACAGCATAATCCATGTCTTGTTTTAAGAGACAGGCTAATTAGGGGGTGGAGGAAGACAGAGTTGATGGGGAGAAGCAGGGACATTTCTCCCCAACAATTTCCTCCAATGCTTCTAAACCAAGGAGTTTCACAAAATAGGATCATGTTACCCTATAACTAAACTTGAACACTGGAGAGAACGTCAGAGCTACCTGGTCCAACTCAATATCCTTATATAAAAGAGGTCAAGGAATGCTGAATGTTCCACCCAGTCTCACCGAGAAGGACACCTTTGTACTGTAAATACAAACACCCCTTCACTCTACTGTGCCAGCTCTGGAATTTTAGATACTGTTTCCAAATGAGAAGTCCTTTTTGTGGAAGTTTTGATATTGTTTCCTATTAGTTTTTTTTTTTTTTTAAATTTGTTGTTGCATTTTGGCCAGGGCTGGGTTTGAACTCGCCAACCCTGGGTATATGGGACCAGCACCCTACTCACTGAGCCACAGGCACCATCCTATTAGTTTACATGTGTTTTTGGACCTTGGTTTCTTTGACTTAAGTAGGGTTTTCTTGTTGCATGAGTTTCCCTTGAAAGTGATCTGAACATGAAGTACCATGTTTAATCTTTAAAAATACTTTTTTCTTCCCACTTACAGTTACAGTTCTTCCCCCCATTGTCAAGCTCTCAAGCTCCACAGAAATCTTCTTTTTCTGCTTTCAACCTACTCAATTCCCTCCTGAACCACACTGAAACCACCCCCAACAAACAACACATTGTTTTAAGGGATATCACATTGAATTTTCTGAAGCTGGAGTGAAGAGAACACATTTTGTTAATGTTGACTCAACTAAATAAATACAGATTTGTAAAACTGAGAGGTTATGTTTGCCTTTTAATACATGCACATAACTTCAGTGAAAGTTATTTTCATCTTATGAAGGACACATGAAAATTTGAGAAGGCTTTCATTGTATGAAAGAAGAATGAAATTAAAGGAAACATCTCTCCCAAACTGGGTCTTTGTACTTTCACCAGTGCATTTTCCAGAGAACATTGTTTATAGCATGAGGTTGAGAGTAACATTGTAATAGGAAGCACATTCTGGAGATACAATTGCCTAGGGAAACCTATCAATTCTGTCCCATGTTGATAAGCGTTTGGACTCAAGAGAGGACTGCTAAACATGCCTGTGGAAACTGCACACGCCTTTCAGAAATGCTGCTTTCTGGTCAGTATTCTTTTTATTTTCCTAATTCCTTAAGAGAAGAACATCTATCATATTCTGCTAATCTTTGATATTTTTTGTATAATTTGTAACTCTTTCTTCTTTTAACAAGAAGATTGGCCTAGCGTAGATAATCTGAGGGTAGATGTTCTATGATGGGTGATGAGATAGTTTAACTAGGTCATTCTAAACATGGAGTCTCATCCTGCCTTTGTTTCTGCTTAATGGAGAAGTCCATTGCAATTCAAAATTCAAACAAGGAATTTCCTTGGCTATCAAAAGGAGTTGGATACATTTTTCTTCACTCCAGCTGAGCAGCAGAGAACACAGGTCCATTACACAGTAACAGCTTGCAAAAGGAGCATTCTGAGAGACAATTGGATAGCTTGGGGCCCCGCAGACACATAGAGAGAAAAGTCCCTGGGCAGCGCCAGGTAAGCGAAGAGCCAGCTGCAGTGTGCAACTCATTAGAAATATAGCCAAGAAGAACAGTACTTAAGGACAACTCTGAGCGGGTTGCATAAGCAGACTGTGAGGCTTTTGTAAAAAGCAGTACAGAGCCTAGTACAAAAAGGTGCCAAGTCAACACACTGGCTCAGAGGACAGCCGAGTTTCACAGAAGTCTCGCCTGGATAGCCACTTTGGTTGGGAGATGGTCTCAGATTTTCTTTGCACTTATGAGTCATAAACCATTTGAGTCTGAAGACTCTCCAGCTTCCTCTTCCTTTCACCCCACTGTCAGACTTTGAAGGAAAAACCTGTCTGCCTGCTGGACTCTCACCAGGAGGGTGGTGAGGCTGCGGCAGGATTGGAGGGGCGGTGGGATTTCACTTATAAGGGAGGAAACCACTAGTCTGATGCAGAACGCAAGAGAGCGCTTCCCCGATGGACCCCAACAAAACCAAACCCTGCTGAGCAGAGTCTGCTTGAGAGCAGGAGCTTAGTGTGGACAGAGTTCTGGGGAAATTAGAATTACAGGGTGCAGGGAAACTGCTGACATGTATGAGCTCTAAGTAGAAAGATGAGGAAGTATGTTTTCCCCAGTTTTGCTGGGGATGGTCAGCGGATTCCTCTCTCATGCTTTGAATGGGTCCAGTAAAGATTTAAACTACTTGGGCATTAATACTGAACATCAGGTTGGTATATTCTTTATGGTGACTTTGTGAGTTTAGAAGGTGGCTGGGACTTACAGGGTTCATATGTAAATTTAAGCTTCCAGTAAAGGTACTGTAAACTGTGTTCATTTCTCATGCATAACTATTTATTTATTTATTTAGTGAGACAGGGACTCACTCTGTCACCTGGGATAGAGGGCCACAGTGTTAGCTTAGCTCACAGCAACCTCAAACTCCTGGGCTCAAGTGATCCTCCTGCCTCAGCCTCCTGAGTAGCTGGGACTACAGGTGTGCACCACCATGTCCATCTAATTTTTTTATTTTTAGTAGAAACCGGGTCTCACTCTTGTTCCACCTTGTTTCCAACTCCTGAGCTCAAGCAAAGCACCCAGTCTTCTTCCCAGCGTGCTAGGATTACAGGCCTGAGCCATGTCTTGTTTGTACAGTAACTATAAACAG
>CAUYRH010109847.1:0-40658 GCA_963574655.1 Perodicticus potto
TTTTTAGATCTCTGAGTATTCTCCGAACATCCTTCCAAAAGGAATGCATTAATTTGAATTCCCACCAGCAATGTAGTAGTGTTCCCTTTTCTCCACATCCACGCCAACATCTCTGGTTTTGGGATTTTGTGATGTGGGCTAATCTTACTGGAGTTAGATGATATCTCAAGGTAGTTTTGATTTGCATTTCTCTGACAATTAAGGATAGTGAGCATTTTTTTCATGTGTCTGAAGGCCGTGTGCCTGTCTTCTTTAGAGAAGTTTCTCTTCAAATCCTTTGCCCACCCTAAGATGGGATCACTTGTTCTTTTCTTGCTAATACGTTTGAGTTCTCTGTGTATTCTGGTTATTAAACCTTTGTCGGAGGCATAACCTGCAAATATCTTCTCCCATTATGAGGGCTGTCTGCTTGCTATACTTACTGTGTTCTTGGCCGTACAGAAGCTTTTTAGTTTCATCAGGTCCCAGTAGTGTATTTTTGATACTGCTTCAATTGCCTGGGGAATCCTCATAAAGTATTCGCTCAGGCCAATTCTTTCAAGAGTTTTCCTTGCACTTTCTTCTAGTGTTTTTATGGTTTTATGTCTTAAGTTTAAATCTTTAATCCAGTGAGAATCTATCTTAGTTAATGGTGAAAGGTGTGGGTTCAATTTCAGTCTTCTACAGGTTGCCAGCCAGTTCACCCAGCACCATTTGTTAAATAGGGAGTCTTTTCCCCACTGAATGTTTTTAATTGGCTTGTCAAAGATCAAATAGTGGTAAGTAGCTGGCTCAGAGATCTAAAAATAGACCTGCCATTCGATCCTATAATTCCTTTACTTGGTATATGTCCAGAAGACCAAAAATCACATTATAACAAAGATACCTGTACCAGAATGTTTATTGCAACCCAATTCATAATTGCTAAGTCATGGAAGAAGCCCAAGTGCCCATTGATCCACGAATAGATTAATAAATTGTGGTACATCTATACCATGGAATATTATGTAGCCTTAAAGAAAGATGGTGACTTACCTCTTTAATATTTACATGGATGGACCTGGAACACATTCTTCTTAGCAAAGTATCTCAAGAATGGAAGAAAAAGTATTCAGTGCACTCAGCCCTACTATACTATAAAGCTAATTTATAGCTTTCACATGAAGGCTATAACCCAATTATAGCATAAGAATATGGAGAGAAGGGTAAGGGAGGGGAGGGGAGAGGGGAAGAATGGGTGGAGAGAGGGTAAATGATGGGATCACACTTATGGTGCATCTTAGAAGGGTATAGGTGAAACTTACTAACTGCAGAATACAAATGTTTTCATACAGTAACCAAGAAAACCCCATGAAGGTTAAGTAGGATGAAAATATTTCTGATGGTGTATAAAGCCAGCACATTGTACCCCATGATTGCACTAATGTACACAACTATGATTTAATAGAAAATAAAAAAATAAAAAATAAAAAGGAAGCAGTATCAACATTTTATTTTCTTTTTTTAAGAGTATAACCAATTCATAAAAGTAAAAATAATGACATTATTTGTTGTTATTACAAATGATGACCCTTTGTTCCCCTTTGTAAATATCATTAAATTGATACAGAAATTATATTGCATCTTCTATTGGCAGCATTTTTGTTTAGCCTAGATCACATTATCTTTAAACTAGAAGTGGCATTTCACTTTTTAATAAAGATACTTAGTACAGTAAACATACCATAATTTAAAAATTGTCATTGCTACTCCCTAAAGAAACTTATTATCTTCTAAAATTAGTTGCAAAAGTATAGAGTTATCATTGCCCTCTTCTATCTTATAGAAAAAATACTTTCTTATTAAAAAAAGAGATAAAAATTTTTAAACACCTATAAATGTTTTAATGACTGTGTCTCTTCTTTTCTATAGTTTTTGAAGTGACAGAATAGTTTAGGTTATGTATCAGTAGAGGCTTTTTAGCCCCAAATAACAAAACGACCTCTAAAACTATTTTAAGTAAACATCGAATAAGGTGCCCAGGGTGCAAAGCTATCAGGAAATGGTTTTGCTTTCTTTATTGTTTTTATGTTACCACTTCATTCTTCCTTCTGTATGGTGACGAGCCTCTCTCAACAGAAACAAAGTATTGCTGTCCTAGTTTTTGTTTTAAATCATTTCTTAATTCAAGAACCTAGAAAAGACTAGAAATTATTTCTCAGACCTCACTCCAAACTATCAGAAGGGGGCAATAATTGGGCAAGTATCTATCCATGAAAACAAGGTCATTAAGTTCAAGTACAGGGGCCGATACTAAAAGAAAATGAGATGTGGCCTAACTAAGCATGTATCTTAAAATTGAAAGTTTTTGTTAAATGTCTTGGGTGGCCATACTTATGAACACCAATCACAGTGCCCTTATAAGTATTTATTTGAGGGCCAACTATAAAGAGAAATTACTAAAACATGCAAATTTAATTGTTGGAAAGGATTACATAAATGTTAAGAGATATTTTATAATTTATGTATTTATAATTTGTAAGGTATATAGTGTTTCTGTTTTAATTTAAGTGTTTAAAATTATATATTTTAGGGTGATCTACAAATTATTGGCTTCTAAAAGTGAAAGTATTTGGGTTCAAGCTCTGAAGGTCTTGGGATACTTTCTGAAGCATTTAGGTCACAAGTAAGTTGATATTTTTCACAATGAATTACATTCATATCTATCAGAATTGTATTTTTATGAGTTTTGCATCTATTGTAATATGAAATTTGGAATAATCTAACAATGGAAATGATAGTTTTCTGTGATTAGAGTTAAAAAATGTGTTATAAAATAATTTTTTATTTATAGTACTATGGTTGTGGAACAAGATCATGTTTAAGTGAAATAGTTTATATTTTTCTGAAAACAAAATATTGCCCATTTTAAGGTTGTAGTAAAATAGCTTATTAAAGTAAAAGTGCATATAGATATTATTTCAATGGAAACATTCTTGACACATCAAATACTTACGTATATTGTGGTCTTTCTGAGAGCTGATTCTAGACTTTATTATTTGTTCCTATTTCTTCCTAATAGTGGGGCTTTTTATTACTTTTTATAGAATTAATTATCCTATAATGCTTTCATTTCTTTCTCTAAATGCAGAATTTAGAATTTATTTTTCAAAACACTTTTTCTATAAGTAACAGCTGTTGACTTGATGATTTCAGTTCATACTGTGTTGTCCAGCGCGTGTATATTCTTTTAAAAATTCATTTTCTGTACAAGTGTTCCCAAGGAAGTAGTACTATCATTTAAGAATTACTAGATGAAGTTTCTCTCAGAACTTCACTGTTGCCAGTTCTTCTTGGTGCTTAAATTAGTAAAGAGTTCAGGGGTGAAAGTGATGAAAACTGCACAAAATCCCAATGAAACATATCTAATTTTATTTTTTTGAGACGGAGTCTCACTTTGTTGCCCTCAGTAGCATGCTGTGGTGTCTTAGCTAACGGCCACCTCAAACTCTTGGGCTTAAGCAATCCTCTCATCTCAGCCTCCCAAGTAGCTGGGACTGCAGGTGCCAGGTGCTACAACGCCAGGCTATTTTTTAGGGTCTCCCTTTGGCTCAGGCTGGTCTTGAACTGGTGAGCTCAGGCAATCAACCCGCCTCAGACTCCCAAGTGCTGGGATTTTGGGTGTGAGCCACCGTGCTCGACCTTAGGTGAAACATATCTAACATGCTGTATAGTCTGGAAGTTTAAGTAATTTAATTTTCATTTTGTAACAAATCAATAGTTGAGGAAGTGAGAACAGAGGCATTGTAGATGTAGGGAATAGTTGGAAAAAAGCCAGCATTATAGAAAAGGATTGCATATGGATAAGCAATTTTAGGTGTACTAGGTGATAGACTAGTGTGAGAGATAACCATATACATTTTTATTATTAAGAGATAAGAACTGCTCATTTAACTTTGGTTAAGTAAAAGAAATTCATTCAGAAAAAGCTGAAGAGATTGCAGCCTCTTAAAACTATCAAGAAAGCACATTTAAAAATTCAGAAAATAGCTGCATTTCTTTGACCATTTTCTCATGTGTTTGTTGGCCATTTGTTTGTCTTTTTCAGAGAAGTTTTTGTTCATGCCCCTTGCCCACTTATAAATGGGATTGTTTGCTCTTGTTGATTAGTTGAGTTCTCTGTAGATTCTAGTTATCAGCCCTTTGTCAGGTCTGTACCATGCAAATATCTTCTCCCATTTGCTTTAGTTGTGGTACCCTTAGCTATGGAGAAGCTTTTTAGCTTGATCAATGTCTCATTTATTTATTTCTGGTGTTGCTGCCTTTGCCAAGGGGGTCTTCTTCATAAAATCTTTTCCCAGGTTGTTTGTCAAGAGTTTTTCCACATTTTCTTCTAGAATTTATATTATTTTGTGTCTTAAATTTAAGTCTTTTTTCCAGATAGAGTCAATTTTTGTAAGGGTGAGAAGTGTGAATCAAAATCACACTGCGTTATCACCTAACCCTAGTGAGAATAGGCCATATCATAGAATCCCAAAGCTGCATATTCTGGTATGGAGAAGGAGGAAGGGGAACACTTTTACACTGCTCCTGGAATTGCAAATTAATACAGCCTTTATGGAAAGAAGTATGGAGAATCCTCAGAGAGCTAAAAATAGACCTTCCTTTTGATCCCACAATTCCATTAGTAGGTATGTCCCCAGAAGAAAAAAAAAAGTCACTCCACCGTAAGGACATTTAGTTAGAATATTCATCGCAGCTGAATTTACAATCCCCAAGATGTGGGATCAACCCGAGTACTCATTAACACATAAATGGATTAATAAACCGTAGTGTATGTATGCCATGAAATCCATTCAGCCATAGAAAAAGATGGAGACTTTACATCTTTTGTATTTTCCTGGATGGAAGTGAAGCACATTCTTCTGAATGAATTATCACAGGAATTGAACAGCAAGTATTCTGTGTACTCAGTACTCTTGTGAAACCAATAGATAAATAGCTGTCTACAAGAGAGAAGGACTACACCCCAACAGGAGAGAAGAACATAATTGAATTCAAATGGGGATCATTGTGGAGGAGGGAAGTGGAAGAGGAGAGGGATGGAGATTGGGTGCTCTCACCGTGCACACCACCTGGATGAAGGGCTCAACTACAACTTGAACTTAACCTAAGAAATACAAACAATATTACCTAAATCATTTGTACTCTCATATTAATCTGAAATAAAAAAATACAGAAAAAGATGAAACCTCACAGATAGTACAAACTGAAAAATAACAAGCAAGCAATTTCCCTGTGTAGACATAGTTAAGATATCCTTGTCCCCCTTCTTTTTCTTTCAAATTTATAAGTAATGCAACAAAGAGTTAAAAAATGAAATCTCTTACTACCACAACTGTTAGTAAAATTAGTAGATAGAAACAACTCAGAACTCCAAGGTATGAGTATCAGCTGCTGAAAGCTGCTAAGATTGGGTAAAAGCTATGAAGGATAAAGACAAGAGAAAATACAGAAAATGCCGAGAGAGTTCAATGATAACAAATCTCACAAAGTGTCACTGAAAGTACCCTTTCTAAAGATGAAAGGCCCACCTTAAGGTAAAAAATAGATCCTTTGTTTGAAATGATAGATACATATACATCATGGCTGGTAGCAGAATCTTCTTTGAGTCATATTGGTTTCAAAAAAGCAGAAAATGAATAACAAAGAATTACACAGATGAGCTATCTATATTTGTAAGAAACCATCTGTCTCTGGCTGTAGAGAAGAGTCAGTTTTTGGATTGTGAAAGCAAAAGAGATTGCCCTTGCCCCTTCTTTTACAACACGTTTGCAGGGAAATCTCTTGCAAATGGCTGATCCAGGAAAATTTAACTAAATCAAAAGAATTGGCCCAGTGTCTGTGCATATATATCAGATTAAAAAACCTGGAAAAAATAAACAAAACTAATCAGTAGATAACTAGCACTCACTAGAAAAATATTACTGTGGAGCAATTGTGATTTAAAAATCTACCAGAGGTTAAAAAAAAAAAATAACTAAATGAATTGCTTCTGAAAAAGGTCAGCCACTACCCAGAGTATTAAAAAGTTATAACCTAGCTACTCAGAGGGTTGAAGCAGTAAGATGGCTTGAGCCCAGAAATTCGAGACCAGCCTGGGAAACACAGTAGGATCTCACTTTAAAAAAAAAGAAGATGTAAGAAATATTAGAACTCTTGTGACTAGCATAGTAAGATACGTAGAAGATAAAAATAAAGACAAAGAAAATAACGTGCAGGGTTGGGCGTTTGTTCAGTGTTTAAGGCACCAGCCATGTGCACCGGGGCTGGTGGGTTCGAACCTGGAAAAAAAAAAAAAGCCAGGCATACCTAATAAATGTAATTAGTGTAACCTGGTTTCTTGTACCCTCAATGAATCCCCAACAATAAAAAAAATTAAAAGAGAAAATAGCTGGGCGTTGTGGCCAGAGCCTATAATCCCAGCTACTAGGGAAGCTGATGCAAGAGAATCGCTGGAGCCCAAGAATTTGAGGTAGCTGTGAGCTGGGACGTCTTGGCACTCTACCCCCAGCAACATAATGAGACTCTGTCTCAACAATAAAAAAAATAAAAATAAAAAAAAAGTGTAATTAAGAATGCAATAATTGAGAAGGATTAAAAAGAAAATGAGTGATATAGAAGGCAAATAAATTCCAATAATGGTATAGATGGAGGTTTTGAATAAGAAACACAAAATAATAGACCAAAACAATATTTAAGCTATAATTTAGTGAAGTGCTAATATATAATTTTGCCACCTTTAATTAAAGAATATAGTTTATGCCAGTGAAAATTGACCTGTAAGGGTCAACATAAAGATGTATTGTTGTATTTAAACATAGAAATCCTTTGTATAGCCATGTGCAAATAATGAAAAAAATTAATCTGGCCCTAGACTTCTCTAAAACGACCTTCAATTGAGGAAAATATAGAGCAACAACCATAAGATATCAAATGAAAAAAAGTGGAAGGCAAATTATTCTTTAAGTGAAAGAGTGCTGCCAAATAATTTTTAACAATACAAGGCGTTGTTTCTGTGAATAAGTCTTAAAATGTTTGCTGGGAATAAACTTCAGCCTATTAGGAATGACTGGAGAACAGGAGTTCATTTAACAGTAAAAATTAGACTGAAATAAATGTTTGAATTGGTGTGACAGGCCAGAGTTTACTTTTTCATATGCTCTAGTAACTTAGAAATGATATAACTATTATGAATTGGGAGAGGAATGAGGAAAGAAGGAAAGCGTAGTAACTCTAAATTGTCAAAATAATTCCATAGTAGCTGGCAAATAAAATATTAAAAATACAAGTTTTTTGATAATTTGCTGGTATGGTATAGGAAAGAAGAAAATTTGAGAATAAATATACTGACTATATTATTGTTCATATAAAGGAAATATGCTTTCTAAACAGGTGGAGGATTATTCTTTTATAGTTAAAAAGATAAGCTGTTCAAAAGTATAAAGCTTTCAAAATACCAAAGATCTGTACAGATAAAAACTAAGAGTAATATATGTATGATGAAACTCCTAAAATATCTGTAAAAAGCAATAAGCATAACATGAAATATGACATATCTAAGTCCAGACATATCTGTCATAAGAGTAAATATAAAGGCTTTTATAAATCGCCTATAATAAAAAAAACACCATAATTGATCACAGTAAAAAAAAATACAAAAAACCAGTTCTATATGCCAGAAACATACCAAAAAATAATGTGATTTAGGAAGAGTGAAAAGGATGAGTAAATGATACCCTGGAAGTGCAAACAAAATAAAAAGCCAAAATTGTGATCTTAATATTGGACAAATGAGAATACAATCCAAAAATAATAAACATTAGATAAGAATACTGTACAATGTTAAAAGTAGACAATAATATAATAAAAATTAAAGTTGAAATAGATAGTTACTTATAGTTTATATCTTTAAAACCAACTTTAATTCACCTACCTCAGTCCACAAAATATCAAATGGGAAAGTAATCTGAATAGTAAGATTAATCTGATTGATCTAAACTGAATTCTGTTCCAACTTATATTCTCTGTTTCATTTGAGAATATAACAAAGTATCTGTGGAACATTCATGAAAACGTGACTCGATGGTAGTAGACGTCATTGCAAAAATTCTAAAACACAAAAAAACTGGCAAAATTCTATTAAGATGCAATAAGATTAAGAAAAAAAGAACAAGGGGCGGTGTCTGTGGCTCAAAGGAGTAGGGTGCCGGCCCCATATGCTGGAGGTGGTGAGTTCAAATCCAGCACAGGCCAAAAACTGCAAAAAAAAAAGAAGAACAAAATCAGAAACCAAAAATATATTGAATATCTTTCATGTCAAAGAGAATATGCACACTAAAAGTACAGAATTTTTTAGCTAACTTCAAGAAAACTATGGAATATAGCTAAAGAGGTTGTTTAAAGAAATATCTATGGCAGTAGATCAATAAAAAGGAAAAACAGAAAAAAGGATTAAGATATATAAGTTAGAACAATAACCACCAAATAAACTAGAAGAAAAGTGGAAGTAAATAGAAAAGTAGGAATTACTATTCCAGAACACAGAAATGCAATTAAAAGTCTGATTTGTAAATATCCTGATTAAAAATAGATAAATTGTTATTTAACATGTCAAGAAAGGGCAAAAAATGTTAATATACAAAATAATAATTTTATTAACTAATATAGAAACCGAGAAAACTAAAAGAATTTAAGTGTTAACTTTGTATAACTTTCCCAGGAAGGCTGTAGTGGAGCATTTGAATTCCATTTTTCCAAACAGTATTGGAAGTTCAGGTAGAGAACAATCTGCTGTTTTAGCTAATGATTTCTTTTCACAGTTTACCCAAACTAGTTCATTGGAAGATAGCAAAGTATAGAGTAAAAATGTAAAGGGAGGGTAAAGAGTAAGCCTTAGTAAATAGGAGACCTAACTCATGACATAAGAATTCTTAGTGAAGGAAAATGATGGGTTTCTTGTATTATTTTGAACTACCAGAGACTCGGAGGTGTTGAATAAACTATATCAAAAGTCCTTTTAAATAAATAGGTAACCACACAAAAATAAAAGAAATTCTCATATGCTAAAATGAAAATAAAGCACAATTAAAAGGGCTTAAAATAGTTTTGAAATTAATATGCAATTAAATAATATGTAGAAGTGAAAAGGTAGCAGTTAAAATTAGCATCTCCATGGGCACATTACACAGATTAGAGAAAACTTCATAAAGAATCAGTGAACTGGAAGATAGAAATGAAGAAATTACCTAGGATGCAAAAACTAGAAACACAGTAACAGACATGAACAGAAGTTAACAGATATGAAAAAGGAACGAAAAATTCAAATACATAAATGGGCACTACTGTAGAAAACATTCAGGAAAGTGATACTTATAATTTGAATAGAAATATATGAAATTATTTTTCTTTCTGTTTCCACTCTTCCATGCTATACTGTACTATACTGATAGGGTTACAGAAAAGGTGTAGAGAGAATGAGGAAGAAGCAATATTCAAAGAAAATTGCTAAAGATTTTTACAGAATTGATGAAAGACTCAACTTCTCAGAATTTGGAAGTAAAATAAGCTCTAAGCAGGAAGATTAGCGTAAAAATCTCACTGTAAAGCACAACTACAAGAACACTAAAGACAAAGGGAGTAACAAGGAAAAGCTAGCCCTACAAAAAGCAAATACAATATTTTAATGGTTAAAATAATATGGTACTTATTTATGAAGACACACACCAAATTCAAAATCAACAGATTGAAAATAGTTTCCACTTTTTACATATGAGAGTGGCTATTTTTTTTGATTATTGTGATGCACAGGGTTGGTAAAGCTGTTGGTAAAAGACATTTGTACCTTAATGGTAAAAATATGAACATACATACATTTTTGGTTAGTTTAGCAAAGTCTCATAAAAAATTAAACTATAAAGTTTTAACTGAGTATTTTAGTTGTAAGAATTTATTCTAAGGAAATAAACATGGCTGTGCCCAAAATTTTATCGAAAGCAGTGTGTTCTTAACCTTCCTAATGCTGTGACCCTTTAATACAGTGCCTCATGTTGTGGTGACCCCCAACCATAAAATTATTTTTGTTGCTACTTTATAACTGTAATTTTGCTACTGTTATGAATCGTAATGTAAATATCTGATATGCAGGATGGTCTTAGGCGACTCCTGTGGAGGGGTCGTGATCCACAGGTTGAGAACTGCTGATCTAAAGGAAGGTTTGTTTATAGCAGGAAAGAAGCTTACAAATAACGTAAGTTGTTAACTGTAGTGAATGGATAAATTAACTGTGTTACATTTTTATTATCAATTACTCTTAATGACATTGAGAAAGACACAGTAGACTTTTGTTTCAAAGGAAAAAAGCTATAGATTATTATATATAGAACAATTTCCATTTTATTGATTTTTGTATCTGTCACATGTAGATTTATGTACATAGCAATTAATATGAAAGAACATAAACTATACTTACAACGAATATGTCAGGAATTATCGACTTTTTTGTCTTTTTGCCCCAATTTCCTCTTTTCACACATTCTCTGAATTTGCTGTTATAAGAAGTATTTCTTGGCCATTCAAAAAGATAAGGTTATTTATCATCATCTTATGTGTAGAAAGAAATTGCAGTAAGTATCAGTGGATTGTTTAATAAGCTTATAAATCTGAAATTTGCATGAGTAAAAGATTATGCTTTTGAAAAAATGAATTATCCTGTAATTCAAGTGGACAGAAAAACTGTAAAATTGAAGACATAAAACAAATAGGCACTAAAAACTGACATCTATTTAGTTCTTAAAGATGAACAGGTTTACAATACTAGTTTCTCCCGTAAATACACCACCTAAAGTGAATCCATGAAGCCAGGTCTTTGATCAGCAGTCCTGTGGGAAACAAAATCATATGGTGTATAGGACCAGTGCACCATTCCCTGCCCGAAGTGATGGATGACATTTTTTGGGTATCTCTTGACAACTATGCAGCAGTTTTTTGGAAAGCATTGTTTTAAAGCAATCTGACCCATCTCTTTCCTGGTAAATGCACAGTATCTTCAGATCCTCTCTAAATCTAAATTAAACATTGTCTAAATCTAGAATTAAGCATTGGTATAAAGATTTAAATTGGAGGAGATAATAATGAAGAGGGCTTAAATTTCTTAGGTAGCTGATGTTGTGGTGGTACAGTTAAGAGATTATTCTAAATTCTAGAGAGTTTAATTTAGACATAAGTTTTGCCAGCTCCTTATGATACCGGAATTTCAGGTTCTTGGTCTTGGTGATTTGAAGAATAAATCCTTGGACCACAGATCAGTGGTAAGACACAATTTATTTACAGAAAAGAATACAAAAAGGCCTGAAACTCCCATTAGGAAGAGAAAACCCAAGTCAGGAGAGAAAAGCTCTCTCTGTTTCTGTCCTGGTCTCTCCTGGTCTTTCTCCATCTCCCCGTCTGAGCTCTTAGTCTAAGGGTATATATAGGCACATGGGTTTCTTCTGTATGAGGCCAGGAAATGAATGAACACAGTCTCTTCTGTTGGGGCAAGGTGAATGAATGTATTAATGAATGTACAAAGTCCATTGGTGGAATTGAGGCCTAGTTTCTCAAATGAAATTGACCTAGGCATTGGAAATGGGGGTTCGGTATTTAGTCATAAGTGCAAAGTGAAGGAGGCACCAAGGTGCTGGTGTTTCCCCAGCAGTTGTCTGGCCCGTTTGGCTATTGGAGCCTCCCGTGGGATTCAGAGCACCCCCCCCCTTTGCCTACCCTCCAGCCTGCTGCTTCCTCTGCTGGCTGCTGCTGCACCAACACCACCAAGGTGGAGGCGGCAGGCCCACCAGCTCAGCTCCGCTGAGCGCCATCTGTCCTTCATCACTTATAGCAGAGAGATATGTCATAGGCAATGCTTTGGCATTTGCTTGTTCCTCATTGGGAGCAAATGAATGCATCAGGCCTCCTTTCTTGAGTGTGGCTTAAATTGGAGGAGACTAAAGCCTTCCCCTCCATAATACCATAATATCTGTTAGTCTTGTTTTTTAATGGCCAGTTAGACCTTTTTTTAGTTTTATTTAACTGCTTTGCAAACACAGCCTCAGGAAATGCCCTACCTTCCTTGTCAATTTAGGTCATTTTGTTGGTTTGAAGAGGTTTAGGTGAGGGGGACCAGCTGTCCTGTGTCTTTCCTTGTGGAGTGTGGATCTGGGAGGCTAATGTTAAAAGAGAGGATTGACAAGGGAATGGTACCCAGATAAATGGTTCACGATTTGATAACAATGACAGAAATAAAAGATAATGAAATTTTAGTCACTTATCAAGGTGGTGGTTTCTTTCTTGTTCACTTAAAAAAAGTTGTACACTAGCTATGATTTATTAAAAAAAAATCCAAATAGATTTTCCTCTGTAGGTGATTCTCTTGTAATCAGTGATTAAGAGATGGAAGCATCTTATTCCATCCTGTGACTCCATTGTCTTCATCAGAGAGCTCTGGTGTTGCTGGCTTAGGGAAGGAGCTTGGAAGATGTGCATGAGCACTTTTTCTGTGGGCTGGACCTGAAAATAGTCCATGTGTTTTCTATTCATATGTTACTGGCTAGAACTCACTTAAATGGCCATACTTAACGGTAAGGAAGGCTGGAAATACAATTTTGGGCCTAGGAAGAAAGGATTATTATCATAGGTAAATAGCCTGAAAATGTAATTTCCAAACTCTTGCTCTTTTCCTCCTTTCTTCCTATCTCTGAGATACAGCCTGTTCTCCAAATGGAGAACAATAAAAAGTCAAAGACAGAAATGAAATATTCAGGGTTGGGAGGCAAGAAGATGGAGGTCTTGAATTCTAAGCAACACAAATGAGGGGCATGTGTTAATTCCCTGAGCTGGAGCTAGTATTTCCAGGAGGCCTTTAATGGACCTTCTGTTCTAATTGTGGGTGTGGGATCTGAATAGTTAAGTCAGCTAATAGTAAGTAGAAAGGCATTTTGTTTTACCTTTTCATCCATTAGTAGACCAAAAATACAAGCAATGGTGAGTCCTCTTTACTTATGTAAAATTATTTTGCTCTATGACCCCAACATTAAAGTTGGAATATTTACTTTTATGATAATGTTAGATTCTTGATGTTACGGTTTGTACAGCTATTTTATAGACTATGAATGTGGACAGAAATGATTTTAAAATTATGAGGTCTCTGTATTAGAAGAAACCAATAATTTTTACCCAAGAAAAATTACTTCCAAATAGTTATTAGAAATGTGAAAATAATAATCAACATGTATATAATATCCTATAATTTGTGTACCTCAACATTTTCATTTGTACAGATATTTTATTTGAGAAGGGTTTCAATGGTAGTTGGGGACTTTAGACGATAGCTGTGGTATAGATAGGAGTTCATAGAAACAATTACTTATATAATTCTGTATCTGTTTATAAATTGCACTTTCTTATCCAAAAGTTATGTGATCAGAGAATTGATGTGTTTCATGGTGTTTTTCTCCCCTTCTCTCTAGGAGAAAAGTTGAAATTATGCATACCCATAGTCTTTTCACTCTTCTTGGAGAAAGGTTGATGTTGCATACAAACACCGTGACTGTCACTACCTACAACACTCTTTACGAGGTAAAAATGAAAAATGTGTGATGAAAATTCCAGAGTATATGGTGGAAACCTTCTTTATCTGTGTAATCAAGATCACTAGTTGGTCAGTTCTTAATTTAAGAAGACAGTTAAAGTTAGAATCATTTTTTTTAAAAAGATGACTACAAACCTTTTATCTTTTATTTTAAAACATATCCATTCATAATTACTTGCCGATCTTCTTACATTGGACCAAAAGCAGTTCTTGGCGTCTGGTTGGCTGACTGGCTTCATACACAGTCTGTCACACAGACAAGGCCCGTCACATGGTACGTGTTAGTTTCTATCACACAGACAAGGCCCGTCACGTGGTACGTGTTAGTTCCACATCCTTTCCTCGCCCTACGTCCTTCTCTCGCTCTCCTGCTTCATCCCTCTCTCTTTCTGTTTCTAATACCTAGCAGCTATCAACATTAAGGCAAGAGTTAATAATGGTATAAAATGTAGGTAAGAATTATTTCTATAAATGATACCTAGAAGAATCTTTATATCTTATGATTTCAATATAGAAGTT
This sequence comes from Perodicticus potto, assembly GCA_963574655.1. NCBI lineage: Eukaryota > Metazoa > Chordata > Mammalia > Primates > Lorisidae > Perodicticus > Perodicticus potto. The sequence continues at coordinate 14,162 of CAUYRH010109847.1, forward strand.
CCTTCCTCATCATTTCTAACTGATGGCCCTATAGCTTTGGGTTCTGCATTTTCTATGAAGTATATATACTACCTCACAAAGTAGCAGTTTTATTTTTCAAATGCAAATAAAATGTTAGGAATATTCCCTGATAGTAACTTTAATTCTACTTCCTTAGAATTGATCTCAGTGACCCTAATTCTTTTCTATAGTGCAATGGTTGATAAACTGCCAATATTCATTTTCCTATATGCCTGTGAGCTAACGATTGTTTTATATTTGTAAATGATGAAAATAATCAAAAATAAAACATGACATAGAAAATGTAAGTGACTTTTAAATTTCAATGTTCGTAGTTTTATTGGAATAGAGCCATACTCATTTTGTTGAGGTGTTGCCTATGGCTACTTTTGTGCCACAACCACTGATAGTTGCAACAAGAGTGTTCGTGTTCTAATCACTTTGCATTGTTGCTGTGGGAATCACAGTGATGCAATAACTCACCAGTGTTTCACATACCAGGCATATTGCTGTACATAACTAAATAAAAAATACTAGTGCATACCTGTCTTGTCAAATCAAAAAGAAAAGTAGATTTCTAATCTCACTCTTTGAAATACAGTGGAGTATAGATTATTGGGTTTCTTTGTTTTTGTTTTTTTTAAAAAAAAAATATATATATAGATTTAGATGGCAGGGTTTGTGTCTGTTATCTAAGGTCATTATAGTCATGCTAAAAGAATACTCATAGATAGTACTAAAAATGCATAACAATATTCCTAACTCAGAAAAGCAGTCAGGAAATACAAAATCTTATCATTACAAATTTCTTCAAAACCTTTTTAAACATGAAAATGAGAGACTTTAAGGAAGTCAGATTCTGAGATTCTGAATGGAAATTTATTACAGTTCTAAATTAATATGAGACAAATCCAAGCTTCTGTAAGACCGCCTTGATTTCATGTAATCACAGGCCACATCAGCTCAATCCCAGATCTTGCACGGCCCTCTTAATGGGATAGTTTTTACATTTTTGAATGATGGGGTAGGGGGAGAAAGGAATATTTAAATGATGTGAATTTCAAATTTCATTATCCGTAAATATTATGGTTTTATTGAAACATAGCTGTGTTTATTCATTTAGTCCACAGGTGAATCACACTAGAATGACAGAATGGAGTAGTTGTGATAGAAACTGTGTGAACCACAAATCCCAAAATATTAAAAACTTATTCTACAGCAACTCAGAGAAATGTAACTCCTCTCTATTGCTCTTTTATTAAATCTGTATTTTAATCTGCTTTCAGAATTAATATGCATTCATTATGAAAATTTGGAAAATTATAGAAAAGCACCAAAATAAATTTTACCTATCAGGGTCTCCATTGATACTTAATACTGGCTGGACATAAAGTTCATGTGTAATTTAAAATAGTTCAACATATTAAATTGCACATGAACTTTATGTCCACCCTGTATGAAAGTATATTTAAGTTTTTCTCAACTTGCACTCATAACTCTTATAAAATATTCTACACATAATTTTGTGTCCTGCTTTTTGCATTATCATTATATTGCAAATATATTTATTGCAAAATACTCATCTATAGCTTGGGACTTTTCTGGTAGAGAGTCAGATAGTAAATGTTTTAGGCGTTTTGGGTTATATTAGCGGTTGTCAACCTGTGGGTCGCAACCCCTTTGGGGGTCAAATGACCCTTTCACAAAGGTCGCATATCAGATATTTGTGTTACAATTCAGAAGAGTAGCAAAATTGCAGTTATGAAGTAGCAACGAAGATAATTTTATGGTTGGGGTCACCACAACATGAGGAACTGTATTAAAGGGTGACGGCATTAGGAAGGTTGAGAACCACTGGGTTATATGATGGCTCTCACAATTACTCAGCTCTATAATTGCAACCCAGAAGTAGCCGTAGATAGTATGAACCAAATAGGCTGTGTTCCAGTAAAATGGCACTACAGAAACAGGTGGCAGGCCAGATTTGGCCCACAGATCACAGTTTGGTTTATAACACTACTTTTAACTATTTTATTTCATTTTTCTCTGTTTTATATTCTCGTCAGTAAATTTTAAGACTGACTGCTCTTTTGGTAAATGAAGAATCCTTTTGGGTACTCTGATTTTTTTCATTTCTGGGTTTAATATTACTACTTTGTGTCAGTACTTCCTCAAATCACATGGTTTATAGACTCTCCCCTCCATGAGCAATGTCTTTTTAAATTATAGTAGTTTTTAATATTACTTTAATTTTTGGCATATAGAACCAAGCACTAATTGAGGGGCCTGTTCTGTGCAGAGTATGTTGATGTCATTACCTTTCTTGATTCTGATCTTATGTTTCCTAATGACAGGAACTCCCTGTTATTGGGTACTTCATGTGACAGTTATATTCTTTGTATGTATCAGATAATACAGCTGCCCTATGATGCGGATACTTTTACTGCCTTTTAAAACAGACAAACTTGAGAATCACATGTTAAATAATCTGTTCTCTCATGTCACTAATAAATGGTCATAAAATAGGCAGTTTCCATAATAAATGTGCATAAGGCAAAAAAATGTCAGGCTATGAATCCCTTCAGTTGAAGCAGTAAATCCTTCCTGAATCAAAACCTTGCTTTAACTATCGGGGACTCCTTCAGCGTGTTAGTGTGGTAATACTGGTGAACTTGTACTTACGTCTTTTTTTTTTTTTAACTTACTAATGGCTTTGATCAATTAAGTATAAGTATTTTAATAATTATTTTACCTATGTGAATTTTTGAACCCCTACTTGTTTTAACCCATTATTTGACAATAGAGTAGAAAGTCTGTGAAGTCAGTGAAACTGAATATTAAAGTAAATGCATTGAATAGATAGGATGATATGTTGAATTTGAAAAATGATTGTGTACTTCTAGCCTTAAAATAAGGAAACGTCACATGTCTGTGCTACATATGCACATGTGTGTCTTTCTTCTAACCTTCCTGAAGTGAAGGGCAGCTGCGTTTTCACATACGACGTGCCCTCGGGTGTATGCTCCTAGGATCCAGAGTTTGGTGTCTGTTGATGTTCTATACGAGACAAAGCCAAGTTGTTGCTGACTTACTACATCTTAGAGTAGATGAAAAGTCAGAATAAGTTTGTATTCTTAATAATGAAGGAGTGTACCAACCTAGAGTTTCTGTTGACCAATTTGGTAATAATACATATTTTTAAAATAAAATAGTAATCACACCTAATTGAAATGAATTTTGAATGACCCAGAGTTTGTAATGAACTCATATTCTAATAAGAAAAGTTAATGCAAGTATGCACAAAGTCAAGAAAAGAAAGATGGTTGGTCAGTATTGTTGATCCCACAGAATAGTAGAAAGGGTCTTCAGCATGAGCTTTAATACTGCTGGACACCAAATTGTGTCAGCAGGATGACAGACAATGGATTGCATTGTCACCAAAGATAAAAGATTGCATCATTTTGGTAGGCAGCATCTAATTGTAAAAAATTAAAATTCTTGTGGTTAGCTATTCACTTAAATGTTCATTAACATAGTAAGTGGAAAAAACACATAGTAAGTGAAATTTAGTTTAAAAAGGCAAATAGCTTCAATACCTGCTGCTTACGTTGAGTTCACCTGGTGAGCATCAATGGCCTGCATCTCAGCAAGATCAGGTGGCTGATTGTTCAGATTTGGGCACCTTTTCATAATCTTCATTTTCTTTTCTAGGTTTGGGGAAGTTATCTTGACCCCAGTAATGTATCAAAATAAGTATCTTTACAACTCTGGGAAGGCATAAATCAAGGCCAAAAATAAAGAACTGTGTCAGATCTCCGGTGTTGCTAATGATATGTTAAAATAGAATAGAATAACTGTTTACTTTGTTTACTTTAGCTATTTACATTAGCTGTTAACTTTGTTTCTGTAAGAGTATAACAGTCTTTGAGCACAAGTTATTTTATAAATTAGTCAATTTTAAAATTAAGTACTTTGTAATAAAACTTTCCAATATAAATTATAGACCCTCTGAGGTGAGCAGTATATCAGAGAGTAGCTTACTCAAACTTTCTTTTCATGTATAAAGCAACTAACAGTAAAAATTAGATAGTTTGTCCAAACCTATAAAGATTCTCTGACCGAAATGCCTAGAGAGGTGCTTAGCTGTAATGGGGTCCCCTAAGATTGCTCTTTTTACCACTTTTGTCTCAAAAAGTTGAGCCTCCTAATACTACAAAATGATTTATGCACAATGAAGCTGGAAAGTGGGTGGGTCAGAAGGAAAGTTGCAGTAGCCCCTGCTTAAGCCAAGAGTCCTTCTGTAACACATGAATTGTAAAGTAATTCTATTTACAAAAGGAAACTTCTGTGTGTATTGCTGGGCTCAGGTATGTGTATACACAGCATATTTATCAAGTTCCCTCCAGCGCTGCTTATTCATCATTCTTTGCCTCCCTGTTCAGTACCTGTATTAGAACACTGGGCACATGTGGCTGTTGAACACTGAAAATGTGGCAGATGTGAATTGAGATACACTGTGCGTGTTCAGCACAAATTTGCTTTCATGTCCATGTCTGGCTGTGAACCTCCTTCCTGTTTTGTTTTGGTGGAGGGCAGGGGTTACTTTCTTGGCATGTCTCTTAACCAACAAACCTTCCGTGCCCATGAGGAGTCAAGTTCTTTTTTTTGAGACAGAGTCTCACTGTGTTGCCCTTGGGAGAGTGCTGTGGCGTCACAGCTCACGGCAACCTCAAACCCTTAGGCTTAAGTGATTCTCTTACCTTAGCCTCCCAAGTAGCTGGGACTACAGTTGCCTGCCACAATGCTTGACTATTTTTTTGTTTTTATTATCATTGTTGTTTAGTAAGCCTGGGCCAGGTTTGAACCCACCAGCCCCAGTGCATGTGGCTGATGCCCTAAACCACTGAGCTATGGGCACCGAGCCAGGAATCAAGTTCTTTCATTAAAATGTTTGTATCTACATTTGTTTTTCCTTATTTATGTCTCATTATTTCCCTCTCCCCTTTTTAAGCTCACATAGGCTCTTAATGACAGTTTACCATGTTTTATTACTTGATAGGAGCATATATTTATGCCTGTTTCCAGAATAAGTGAATTGTTGCTAGAAATATAGTTCCACCTAGCAAATTATTTTCCATCTCTGAGCATTTAGCAGAGTGTTGGCGTATCACTGGTTCTTAATAAATACATGCCGAATTGAGTTTCTAAATATATATTTGTAATTTTAAAGAAAGGTTCTTATATTTGAATATGTTATAGTTTTCAAAGCACTTTCACGTATACAACCTTATTTAATTTTCCTGGCAGCTTTATTACATAGTAAAGGCAATTGTTCACCTCATTGTTAAATGATAAAATAAGAACTTAAAAAGACAACAGTGTAAAAACTGGTGATGCTTTGGTTTCCTGTGTCGTGCAGTTTCTTCTCTTTCAGTGGACGAAGTTTTGGCTGTTCTCTATTAAGAGAATGTCCTGTTTTTCTTCAAGCCTGTCTGAAGCTATTTTGAATCCCTTATTTGTAACAAGAATTTTCTGGGATCTTGTAGGTACACAACAAGGGTCTTTGGGATAGATTGATATGAAAACTCCTTGCAGGTGTATCCCAACCACTAACTGATTGATGTTTAATATATGGTTTTCAAAGACGTTCACCTCGTGTATCAGTTGTATATGTTTAGGAGTAAATGTCGAGAGTGCTCTGTTCAGAAAATTCTGAGGACTATTTAGTTTTAACCATGAAGTGTGTAGTCTTAACAAAGATACGGGAATGAGGATGATAGGAGTAATTTTGCCCTGTACTTATCATTTAAGTAATAGTAGGTCAGCTTTTATTTCAAGTTAATACGTTTTGATGTACATTCCTAATATATCTATATAAATTTCCTATCTTTTCTTAGCTGAAAAGAAAGAAAAATGACACTTCTGGAGGTCAGGGTCATTTTCTAATTAGAATCAGAGTTTTTAGGGTTAATAGAGCCAAGAGAAAACATCCAGTCCTGCCACACTGAACACTGCATTAAGCATCTACAGGAGAAAAAGATATCATCAGAAGTACCTCAATTAAATTAGAACTTACTACCTTGAAATTTAGGGAAAAAAGGGGAAAGATGATCTGACCTAGGTAAAGCAAAGTGCAAAGTGTATTGTTATATGATTTTATTTTATTACATGAATATTGTATTTTACTTGTATATGTGTATACATAAAACCTTAAAATGTATGGTTCCTTTTGTTGGTACCTGTCCCCAACAGTATTTTTAGTTGTAATTGTGTTACATTTGCCCATACTCATCCCTGTTTTAATTTACTTTCTCTATCCTTAACTCTTATAACAGAGCTCTGTGCAGTTGGCTTTTTGGCTATAGTTTGGCCACAGTTTTTGTGCTTTACTTAGGTTGAACTGTTTATTCAGAATTTAACATGTTAAAACTAAAGAGGAATTAAATCACAGGTATAAAATTATGTCTTTATTAAAGATAGCCTTATTAGGTTTATATATACAGGCAGTCCCCGGGTTATGAACAAGATAGCTTCTGTCGCTTTGTTTGTTCTGAAGTTGAATTTGGATGTAAGCTGAAGCAGGGACATTTACCTCTTACCTGTCTTAGCCACCGTTCATAAGTGCGAGTCATTGGTCGGTTGGATGTTTGTAACTCAGTGACTTACTGTAATAGCCTCTGTTTATAATAAAAGTTATACATAGGTTGGATGTTTGTAACTTGGGGTCTGCTCATGTAAGAGTATGGAGATTCACAAGCGAAGGCCTCAGATTCCGTGACTGGTCTTCAGTCCGTTTATCCCCGTAACAAATACTCACCCAGTGCTGATCACTGTGGATGTGAGGGGTGGGAGTCTGCAGAACCCCACAGTTTACATCCTACATGTCAGTGGGGAAGTTCGTAAATGTTGTAGAATTCTGTCTTTTCCTTTATTTAGTCAACTTTTGTCATTTTTTTGTTATTTGAAATAATTTAAATAATCCACTCATCAGGAAATGACAGTAGCCATATTGTTAGGAAGACCTTTCCTTTGTCATGCTTCGATTTGAAGTAGTTACCCATTATTTTCTTATTTACTTATTTTCCGTTATTTTAATTGATGATATAGGGAATCAACCCTTACTGTTCTCCCAACATTGGTAAATTGATGTATATGGAAAAGGTATTGCAAACAGAATAAACTAATGGATTTTCCTTCCGTGAATGTTTGTTTTGGTTTTGTCTGCATCCTTAATAAATAAAATTTGAGGAATACAGAGTTAAAGAATTTATAAATATGTGGATTCATTAGAAAATGTCTGGATGTTGCTATCGATTTGAATCGAATTCACATTTTTTTCAGTTTCTTTGTGTATCTATGTTTCATAATTATGACTTAAATCATTTGCTAAATGAACTTCAAATTCTTCATCTTTCAGATCTTGACAGAGCAAGTGTGTACTCAAGTTGTACACAAACCGCATCCAGAGCCAGATTCTACAGTGAAAATTCAGAATCCAAGTGAGCAAACGGCAGTTCTTTATTGTCATGCAGCAGTAGTGACATGGCGACGTGGGAGGCTGATTGAAAACTTTCCTCACCTTGTAAAAGATTGTAGTATTTACTTAGTTCACAACACTATAATAGCGCCAAGTAGATGGTTGAAAGCTTGTACATTCTTTTTGAGTTGAAAATATATGGTTACAAATCCTCAAGTTTTTTTTTGTTTGTTTGTTTAACAGTGATTCTTAAGGTGGTGGCAACGTTATTAAAAAACTCTACACCAAGTGCAGAACTGATGGAAGTTCGTCGCTTATTTTTATCTGACATGATAAAACTTTTTAGTAACAGCCGGGAAAATAGAAGGTAAGCAATTTGAATACTGTAAGAAATCTTGATTCTATAATTTATTCTTCAAATCTTTGTTTCGCCTTAATTTTCAATATCTTTCAAATAAGAAAAACACTTCAAGTATTTCTAATATTGCTAAATACTTTAAATCATTTGAAAAGGCATCGTATGTTTCTTTGATAAAATTTATATTCAATATAATTCTTATTTTTATATGATTTTATTTAATTACATGGATATTATATTTTACTTGTATATATGTATACATAAAACCTTAAAATGTATGGTTCTTTTGGTGGTACCTGTCACAAACAGTATTTTTAGTTGTAATTGTGTTATATTTGCCCACACTGATCTATGCCTTTCCTCCGAGGTAGTCTTATATCTTCACTGTTGTCACGCGTTTTTGAGCTGGTTAGCTGGGGCCCAGGGACTCAGACTGTGAGCTCCATGGCAGGCGCTGCCTGGGTCTTCAGTCACACACACTGACTGTTGTGTGTAAAGCTCTGTGCTGCACAGGGAGCCTCAGCACACGGTCGCAGGACAGTCGAGTGAGAAAGACGACCACAAGGCAGGGATTAATTTGTGGTGCATTAAGAGCATGATAAAGTGTTAGCACTGAACAGAAAGTAGAGAAACAATCAACATGACTGGCTAAGTTAGGAAGGTGATTTTGAATGATCATTAGAACTTTTCCAAGTAGAGAAATGCGGGCGGTCGTTCCTGGCATCAAATATAGTTGCTTTACCTAGGTCAGATCATTTTTCCCCTTTTTTCCCTAAATTTCAAGGTTGTAAGTTCTAATTTAATTGAGGTACTTCTGATGATATCTTTTTCTCCTGTAGATGCTTATTGCAGTGTTCAGTGTGGCAGGACTGGATGTTTTCTCTTGGCTATATTAACCCTAAAAACTCTGAGGAACAGAAGATTACTGAGATGGTCTACAATATCTTTCGGATTCTTTTGTATCATGCAATAAAATATGAATGGGGAGGCTGGAGAGTCTGGGTGGATACACTCTCAATAGCTCATTCCAAGGTAACATTTTTTTTTTTTTCATCAGGGTTTCATCCGTGGATTAAATGGCTATAAACACTCATCTGGTGCCATCTTGTGGGCATCTTAGATTTTGGCAGATTCTTTTATCTCGCTATTCTCTTTTCTGTTTTCCTCTGTTGGTTCGTAGGTGGTTAGAGCTTGAAAGTATGTTTTAGATCATTTAATTCAACCCATTTAATTCCTAATTCTAAATTAGGAATTTTAGACCCAAAAGTGACCCACTTCTGTTTCATGGCAGAACTGAGAACTTGAATCTGAGCCAATTGCTCTTTTAACAAAGAAGAATATTTCATGAAATTGTTTTGAAGTATATATTTTTTTTTTGGCAGTTTTTGGCTGGGGCTGGGCTTGAACCCTCCACCTCTGGCATATGGGGCCAACACCCTACTCCTTTGAGCCACAGGCATCACTCTGAAGTATACTTTTTAAGACATTTTTAGAGTCGTCAGAATATGTTTACATTTCCCAGTGAATTATAAATGCATTTACAGTGTTCAGGTTTAGTGATAATTCTGATTGCATTGCCTTTTATTTTAAATCTTAAGACTCTGTATGTCTATACTTTAGATATTTGCTCTTTGGAAAGGTGAAGTAGTGATTTAGGGTGCAGAAGTATATGTTTAGTAGATTCTGTAAATTCAGTGGTATGAGTTGTCATCATGTAGTGTCAGAGAAGCATGGGTGTCAGAAGTTTGGCTTTTAATCCAGTCTGGCTCCAATTGAGTTCTGTGATTTTAGGATATCATTTAATCCCTTTGAACAGGGGTTAAATTATTTTCAAGGGAATAGATAGTAAATATTGTAGGTTGTGTGGGCTGTTTAGGTTGTGGTGCAACAACTCAACTCTGTTGTGCAGTGTGAAAGCATCCATGGAAATGTGCAAGTGAATGAACAAGGCTTTGTTCCCATAAAACTTTATTTACTAAAACTGACGATTCTTTGATTTGGCCACGGGTGATAGATCGCCAGCTCCCACTGTTGACACTTGCTTTCTCTTTCTGTAAAATTATGATAATCTTTAAAGGAAAGTCCCTCTCAAGGTAAAACTTTGTTACTCTATCCTTTAAATACAAATTGATGTCACCTGTGTCTATCAGAAAGCGTTTCAGATTTTCAAAGAGCTTTTATTTCTGTTATGGCCTCATATTTTCTCACATATTGACAGCTCACGTTTAGCATTGCTTTAAAAAATTTGAAAATAGCAAAGAAAATGACATTGCAGATCTCAGTGTACAAAATGTATTTCCTGGTTACTCCTAAACAAACTTATATAAAGTAACAAATTCATAGGTAAGAATAAAACTGTGATGTTTTAGCAATTTATAAATTTATATATTTATAGATACGTTTGAATTTTTTGTTAACAGTGAATTCACACATGAGCAATAGATGCTTAAATCTTTTGTAGTAATAGTACCTTGGAGATTGTATACAATTAGCTGCCATTTCTCTGGGTAAGCATAAATAAATGTATGGGAGTTAATCAGCATATTGGGGTAACACTGAAATAACGTAACTTAGAAAACACTTTAGTATTGCTAGCACACCTGTGTGATTTTTTGGAGCAAGTCATATAATAAGTTATATGTGGCTACAATTGTTGATTATTTCCAATTACTTAATTAAATTAAGCACTTGCTTTAGGATTAACATGTGAAAACTTGTAAAGCTTAAAATTTCTGGTACTGCTTTTGCTATTGCCATAATTTTATTTGTGGTATTATTTTTTTCATATACATATACAGAATGCCTTAATGTTTGCTTTACTTTTAAGGTCACTTATGAAGCACATAAAGAATACCTAGCCAAAATGTATGAGGAATATCAAAGACAAGAGGAGGAAAACATTAAAAAGGGAAAGAAAGGCAACGTGAGCACCATCTCTGGTCTTTCATCACAGACAACAGGAGCAAAAGGTGGACTGGAAATCCGAGAGATAGAAGATCTTTCCCAGAGCCAGAGTCCAGAAAGTGAGACAGACTATCCTGTCAGCACAGATACCCGTGACCTACTCATGTCCACAAAAGTGTCAGATGATATTCTCGGAAGTTCGGACAGACCGGGAAGCGGGGTACATGTGGAAGTGCATGATCTTTTAGTTGACATAAAAGCAGAGAAAGTGGAAGCAACAGAAGTAAAGCTTGACGATATGGATTTATCACCTGAGACGTTAGTAGGTGGAGAGAATGGTGCCCTTGTGGAGGTTGAATCTTTGTTGGATAATGTATACAGTGCTGCTGTTGAGAAATTCCAGAACAATGTACATGGAAGTGTTGGTATTATTAAAAAAAATGAAGAAAAGGACAATGGTCCATTGATAACATTAGCAGATGAAAAAGAGGAACTTCCCAATAATAATACATCGTTTCTCTTTGATAAAATACCCAAACAGGAGGAGAAACTCCTCCCTGAACTTTCAAGCAATCACATTATTCCAAATATTCAGGACACACAAGTACATCTTGGTGTTAGTGACGATCTTGGATTGCTTGCTCACATGACTGGTAGTGTAGACTTAACTTGTGCGTCAAGTGTAATAGAAGAAAAAGAGTTCAAAATCCATACAACTTCAGATGGAATGAGTAGTATTTCTGAAAGAGATTTAGCGTCATCGACTAAGGGGTTAGAGTATGCTGAAATGACTGCTACAACTCTGGAAACTGAATCTTCAGGTAACAAAATTGTACCAAATATTGATGCAGGAAGTATAATTTCAGATACTGAGAGATCTGATGATGGCAAAGAAACAGGAAAGGAGATCCGAAAAATCCAGACAACTGCGACAACACAAGTAAGCTATCTTGTTATACCAAGAAGAGTCATTGGATAGATACTGAATTGATAGCACCAAAGCAGAGTAAATTTCTTACCAATTGCATCATATTTGTTTTCAGTCATGCTATTGTACTAGTATATGGAATTAGTAGTATGGTTGCATACATGTACGAAATTAGAAATATCTCAATTATATTTCCAACTCTGCCACATTCTTTTGTCTAACTTTGATTAACAAAGTTAATCTTTATAACTAATGAAAGTACTGGGCCTAAGTTTCCTTACACAGTACAAGAGTTCATATTCTATTAAAATATAGTCTCTATCAAATATTAAAATATAAGGTCTCTACCAGTTCTAACAGTTTAAGACTGAAACAGTTCACATCTTCATTCTGAATACTTGATTAATTTTGACCTTTTCAGCTTCAGCCTCTTGTTTCTATTATATAAAAGAGGACTTGGAACCCAGATTAAACTGATAAATGAAGGGGAAGGGAAGAGGGAACCATTATTTCTCCAGTGCCTATTATATTCCAGAAACTGTGCTATATATTTTTAGATTTAATCCTTACAACCACTGTGTGAGGTAGGTAACATGGCTGAGAAAAATTAGAATTATTAGAAGTGAGAATTTTTTTTGCAGCCACATGGATAGAAATTTGTTATGAGAAAACTTGGGTCTGGTGGTTATGAAATGTTAGCGCTTCAATTTTGGCCTCACCAGAGTAAAATTAAAAACAGATGACGTTTTCTGATAACGGATTTTAATTGGTGAGATTTAAGTTAAGACTTCTTCCTTATCTTCCAGACTAAACAGTACTTTATGGTTGTGAGTTTAGGAAATTTTCATAATACTTTTACCCTTAACGATTTGGGTTTTGTTTTTGTCTGTGTGTTTCACTTGCCTTTTAATGTCACTGAAGATAAATATAAAGTATTTCATTAGTTATAAAGATTAAACCATGTCTTACTGGTGTCTTTGTACTGAAATTAGAATCCTTAACAATATATTCTGTGTGGGAAAGGTAACTTTATTTGTTCTCTGACTGCCAGTTTCCATTTCTGTGGCAGTTGCACTGCAGAGATAATTGGCAGGGAATGGGGATATTGAATTAGGTGCAGATGTTAAATAAAGGAAAACATGGAGCATTGTTTTGTAGGACAATAAACTTGCCTGTTGAACACACTAGGCTTGCCTGTTTTTCAATTGGAGTTCATAAGCATTTTGCTAGTTTGTTTTCTAATTTGTCACATGAATTTGTTTTTTAGAATTGAGGTATTGTGAGTGAAAAAGACTTTGAAGTTGACTTGAATCTGTTCAAGTAATATTTCTAATGTTGTGTTTTAGTTATAATTAGTTGATGGCATAAATCCAGTATACTTCACTGCATATACATGCACTTCCTTAAACAAGTGAAGTGGTGTAATGGGAAGACCTCAGTTTTCCATGTAAACTTTTGTGTTAACCATAGGTATTTGAATACCTTGACTAGTTTAGAACCAATAGCAAAACAGAACCAATAATGGTAGCTTTTTCAGCTCAAAAGGCTTCTGTGCAAGAAATCACCACATGAATAATATATGTGAAACGTATTAACCTACTAAAGTCATATGCAAAAGCTTAACTCACTTTTTATGCTCACTGTTTCATTTTGAAATAAGATATTTCTTTTGTATTCCACAAAAGTTCACCTTTTTTTTCTTTAGGCTGTTCAGGGTAGGTCAATTACCCAACAAGACCGAGATCTCCGAGTGGATTTAGGATTTCGAGGAATGCCAATGACCGAGGAACAGCGGCGCCAGTTCAGCCCGGGTCCACGTACTACAATGTTTCGTATTCCTGAGTTTAAATGGTCTCCAATGCATCAACGGCTTCTCACTGATTTGCTGTTTGCATTAGAAACAGATGTACATGTTTGGAGGAGGTAGAGATATTTCCTTTTTATGAATGGAAAGCAAAAATTTAAAATGTTACCGACTGTTCTATATGAAAGAGATTTAAAAAAAAGTTATGACATGTATGTTTTTAAAGGCTGAAGTATTTGAGCAGTTAGTGGATAGCAGTTCAGATATAAACACTGCGGCTGTACCTATTGGCTCAAGGAATAGGGCACCAGCCCCATATACTGGAAGTGGCGGGTTCAAGCCCGGCCCCAGTCAAAACTGCAACAACAACAACAACAACAAAAAATATATATATATTATATTATATTAATATAAAGACTGAAAGACAACAATTCTATGTAAATTAAGCCATTACCTTTCTTAATTTTTGATTTCATTTTCTAATAGCATATGCAAAAACTAATCAACTATGAGAATGTATCACCTGCATGTGTCTGTATGAACGTTGATGACTGTAAGGAAGAGAATATCCGCCATCAGCAACTTCACCAGTTAGCAGCCTGCCATTCTTAGGACTCAGTTGGCTTCGCTGCTTCTCTAGGTTCTCCTGTTAGGATTCAAGGAGGCTCCTGCAGCCCCCTGCATCAATTCAGCAGAAGAAACTTGCCCAAACCAAAAAGCAGGATTACTTTTCTTCCTCCTCTTCTGATTTTCCTCTCCCTTTTATTCCTCTCTCACCTCTTTCTGTGCTCTTTTGCCTTTTCTTCTTTTCTCTCTTTTTAAAGAGCCCCTCAAGAAATGTTCCTGTTATGTCTCACGAGCCAGCAGGATCATGTACTCTTTCCAAGTTAATCACCAGCAACAGAAAATGGCATTATAATGACTGGTTTATACAGACCCGTACTGATTACCTTGTAACTGAGGTGGGGCCCACCTTTCTATACCCAATTCAGCTCAGAAACAGAGCAAAATCTAGATAGTGTTAGCAGAGAAGTCATGACTATTGCATCAGTGGAGTCTGCTGCAGAAAGTTTTTACTTCTGATTTTATTTAATCAGTCTGTTCTTAGACTTACATGTTTTCATTACTGTTGAATGATAAATTACATAGAGATAGTAACTCAGGAAACTAAAATACTAGGTAATAGTAATACATTACTAAAGATCAGCGTATAAATAATTTGATTTACTAATTATAATAATTATTATAATATTAATATTATTAGCCCCCAAGTGATAATCAGCTTTTCTTCCATCCACATGCTGTGTCTCTTTGTTTTCTTTCTTTAGCTCTTGAGAAATTCCCCAGATGGAATTTAATGTAAATGAAATATTTTAAAGATAGCACTTTATTTGTAGGATAGGAAAAATATGTCTTGAAATCCAAATATACACTAATAGTTTTTCACAACTCTAAAAAGATGAGAATCATTGACTCAAACTTGATGACGGAGTAATCTCTTTTTTCATTTTTCCCTTTAGAAAACGTTTCAAATCAAACAAAAGCAGATGTATATACATATATATTTGAGGGGCATCTACATTGCATGTTTTATGGTGGAAAGTCTCACTGCCAACCTACTATGAGATCTTTTTTCCTTTTATTTATATAATAAGTTCTTGAATTTTACTGAATGATTTATATTCCCCAATCATGTCCCTTTTGTAACTAGGAGGAAGCCTTTTGCATATGGTTAGTCAAGGATGTGTCTGTCGTCATTGGCGACATGACAAATTGAAAAACGAAGCTTTCAGTTAGTTTTTCAGGGCTTTCATTTCAGTTTTTTTATTCATGAAATTTTCTTATTATATTTTGAGTTTCCATATTATGTTTAATATTAAACGTATACTTTGTATATTTAAAGATTTTGCCTTTCAACACAAAACAACCACTTTTGGCCAAAAAAATAGTATGTTTAGCCAAATTCATTGACCTAGGCATGTCTTAAAATCTGCTTAATACTGTTAGCAGAGATAAAGTAATTAGTTAATACAATTGGACATAAAAACCCTGCAGAGATGAATACTTAGTTTTTGTAATATAATACCTCAGTTGTAAATTGTTCTCTTTTCTAGTAACTCCACTTTAAATTTTCTAGCTCATGTCAATATACTGTGATTATTTTTCACTTTAAAAATGTTATACTAAATAAAGCATGTAGACCTTATTTGTAATCAAAGTAACTGTTCATTTGTTTTTCTTTATGTTATTTTAGCCATTCAACAAAGTCTGTAATGGATTTTGTCAATAGCAATGAAAATATTATTTTTGTACATAACACAATTCACCTCATTTCCCAAATGGTAGACAACATCATCATTGCTTGTGGAGGAATTTTGCCTTTGCTCTCAGCTGCTACATCACCAACTGTAAGTACTTTGCCTCCATCTAGTGGTTATACTTTATAATTACATAACGTGATCACTTAAGTCAGTGGTTCTCAACCTGTGGGTCGCGACCCACAGGAACTGTATTAAAAGGCTGCGGCATTAGGAAGGTTGAGAAACACTGAAAGTGGTAGTCTGTACTGTAAAAAGGTGAATTTTAACCAGACCTATTCTATTAACAAATTAAATTTATATTTCCATCAGAATTATTCTGATAAATACTTCTTGTAAAGAGCTGTAACTTTAAATGATTTCACTTTATTTTATTGCCTACCTCTTCAAATCTGTAATATAAAACTCTTTTAAAATTTTTGATATTTAACATTTTCATCTGACAATTACTGGTTCAGCATTTATTTTTTAAAAATCTAGACTTGCCTCTATTTGTTTCTTTATAAAAGATCGAAATGTATTAAAAGAATACATTTGAAAGACATTTAATGTTAATTATGTATTTCGCTTAAAATACAATACAGCAATGTTAACTTTATATATTAGTTGTCATTTTAAAATATATTTGATTTGTACCAAAGCAGACTCCATAGCTACTCGCTGAAATGGGAAAAAATATAGAAGTATGCTTTCCATGTTACCCGCATTCTTACTGCCATGTTGGATGGCATCCTTAAACACAGAAAGTATACGTTTGTCAGAGATAACCCTGCAAGATCTCTATTACCTGGTGAGACAGTGTTTCCACATTGATCTCTGACTTTAACAAGCTTTCTTACATGACACTTTTTCTTACTATCCTTTTGTCAATGCCACTACCTCCAGAGCAGCATAGAAACTTCAATATTAGCAGCAATATTTTGTATTCTCACACACACCTGCAGGCACACATACCTCTGTTTTATCCATGAATTTACTTATGAGGCCCACAAAGGCAGCCAGCCTAGTTTAGGAGGGGGTGCATCAGAGAAGGTCATCATTAGGGCCTTAATCAAATTAGCAGCTAACTCAAGGAAATGAGGCCAGGAAGAGGAGTATAAATAGTTGATGGTGTTTAAAGAGAGCAGGTATCAAGAGTTTCACATGCCATTCCTTCTCTTTAACCTCTATTTTCCTCTTATAATTTGTACCAAATTCTGGTATGTGTATGATTTTAAAAATACATTCTGTAGCCGGACGTTGAGGTGGGCCCCTGTAGTTACAGCTACTTGGGAGGCTGAGACAAGAGAATCACTTTAGCCCAGGAGTTTGAGGTTGCTATGCGCTACGATGCCACAGTGCTCTACCGAGGGTGACAAAGTAAGACTCATGTCTCAAAAAAAAAAAAAATACATTCTGATATTGAGACAAGGAGGGCATTATTAAAATTTTATACATCAAAGACTAAATAAATCCTTTGACATTTTTTATCATATAAATTTTGGTTTATGTCTTATGAATTACCATTTATTATCAAGATATTTTGAAGTATATATTAAATTAACTTTGAAATGTAATATTGCATGTCTTAAAATATTGTGCAAAACAAAAACTGATCTTTATATACACTGTTTAGCACTCAGTTATTAAAATTTGCATAGGTTTGAAACATTCACGTTACTAAATAGTCTTCTAAATTTTAAAGCCAAAGATCTTTAAGTATCAAAATAGAGAAAATACTAAATTAATGAAGTAATTTTTGAACATTATGATTATTTTTTGGAGACAGAGTTTCACTTTGTCACCCTTGGTAGAGTGCCATGGCATCAGCGCTCACAGCAACCTCAACTCTTGGGCTTAAGTGATTCTCTTGTCTTAGCCTCCCAAATAGCTGGGACTACAGGCGCCTGCCACAATGCCCCACTATTCTTTTTTTTTTTTTTTTTTTGCAGTTTTTGGCCTGGCCGCATTTGAACCCGCTCCTTCCACTATATGGGGCCGGTACCCCACTCTTTTGAGCCACAGGTGCCACCCACACCCCACTGTTTTTAGAGATGAGGTCTCACTCTGACTCAGGCTGGTCTGAACCTGTGAGCTCAGCCAATTCACCTGCCTGGGCCTCTCAGAGTGCTGGGATTACAGGTGTGAGCCACCACACCCGGCCCTAAACATTGTGATTATATGCTCACCACCCAAATTTCTTATTCTTTATTTTACAATGAATTTATAATAAAGATACTGACTGATATTTTGAGGTTAGACTCTCAAAATTAGTACCCAAGCAGTTTCATCCACTATAGATTGGAATTTGAAACTGCTTGCTGCTTCCATTGTTCTCAGTAGACTGAGGAATTCATTCCACTATGGAAACCTTTATTTATTTCTCTGTTTCTATATTCCTGATATTTTGGCCCATTAACTAATTGTACCTATGCCTGGTTGTACAGTGTTCTTGATTTTATGTTCTTTGAATGAATTGATTTTTTCAAAGAAATATTCAGAACCTTTCTCCCACTTCCTATCTGGTAGAACCAAGATTGGTGCTGACCACTGAGTATTGTTTTTGTGTTATTGAATTGTATAGTACTCTTGATAGAAGTTGAAGTGTAGTAGAGGGAAAAAAGTTAGGAAAGAAGTAGGAATTTGAGTAAAAGAGGAAATTAGAAATAAAAATATAGGCTTTTTGAACATATATTTAAAATGGCAAGAGCCAGAAGAGAACTTTAGAAGAGATAAATGTAAAAGGAAGCATTGGCAACTTACAGATGACCGAAGGGAAACATTATCTTGTTGATACCATTGGATTTTCAATGCTTGGTATATAAGAGAAGTAGAAACATTTGAAACTAATATTTGAGTGATCCTATAATTTGGTTTAGATATATAGAGTTTTTAAAATACTCATAGTATACATTTTTTGAATAAATAGAAGTAATGATAATTTGTGGCAGTAGTTGGCAAACTTTTTCTGTGTGAGGCCAGATGGTAGATATTTTAGGTTTTATACGTAGTATGGTATTTGTCCCAATTGTTTAACTCCGTGGTGGCAGCACAGAAGCAGCCATAGACAATATAGTAGAACCTCTGTAAGTTGACCACCCAGGGGACTGTAACAAATGGGTCAACATATGGAGATGGTTGGCTTTAGGAACTTATACTCAGTGAGAGGAGAACTAGGCCTGCTATACTGCTATGCACATGTAGTTTACTTACGTAACTTTTATTAGACACTACTATACAAAATCAAACATAATCAAAACGTAAAATCATACATACAGTATCATACAAAATCAATACATTTACTATTTCCACATGGTTTAATCTTTCGGAAAAAAGCGTCAGTCTTGGTCTGTTTCTTATTCTTACTACAAACTTTAAATGGAGAAAGCACTCTCAATGCTAGCTACACCACTCAGCCTACTTTCAGCATTTTTTAACAGCCAATTATCTCAACTGCATTATCTGGTAACTGATTTTCTGTATCATCCTCACTTTATTTTTCTACTTCATCAGCTACTTCATGCACATTTATGCTGGTCTGTATTTTGGTCAATGTTACCTAGACAGTTGCTTCTGGGTCACGTTCGTTACAGGTTGCCACCTCATCATCCATTGCAACGAAACCTTCAAAATCTACTCCCTTGAATTCTGCCATGGGAAATGGGCTGTCGGATGAGGCCAAAACATCGTGCTCTTGGGTTGTGACAAATCCAACTTTCATGAAACACTTCTGTACTGTTTCTGGTTGAACTTTCTTTCAAGCAGAACTGATGCAGAGGACAGCATCCTGAGTGCTAACTTACACAGTGGAAGAGATTGCTTCTCTCGGCAGACCACATTACTAAAACACAAACCTGTGTCTTAGTCAGAACCCACTGGAGGAGCTAGGGTCAGCAGTGCATTGCCAGTGTTTTGATGATGCCTTAGACAAGAGGTTATATTTTTTAGGTTGTTTGGAGCCAGAAATTTCAGTGTTGTATTTGTGAGATGGTTCACTTTGTGCGTGGCCAGCACAGTTGTCTACTGTCAATAGAATAGACGATTTCTTCTTCTTTTTTCGGTTGATACCCCTGCCCATTCCTCAAATAGGGCATCAGTCGTCCATGCTGATTTGTTTGATCTCCAAGTGATGGGGAGATCTTCAGGCCACAGGTTCTTGAACATGTATGGCTTTGCCAATTTACCAGTCCCCGAGGGGTTTAATTTTTCTCTGGTTGAGCTAGTGTGAAGCAGAACTGTGACACGTTTTTGCAAAGTTTTCCACTCTTATCTCTGTCACCCCTCATGATGATGCTCCTGTTAGGCATCACCTTGAAAAAAAGTCTGCACTTGTCAGTGTTTTAATAAGTCATCTTTGAATCCTCTGGTGAAGTGGGGGAACTTTTTCATGGACTCTTTTACAATTTCCACTGGAACCACGCAAAACTTTTTAGGAGATCTCCTCTCACTGAGTGTAAGTTCCTAAAGCCAACTACTTGAGGTTTGGGAATCTACCATCCCGAATTCCTGCGGAAATTTGTTTGCAAATCCATGGCTCCTCAGGCTGCTGATTCGGTTGTTAACTGCCCTTGTTTGTTTGAATCAGCTTAATGATGAAGGGAAGTTTTCCTTCTTTTCTGCTTTCCTTATCGTATCTCTCCAAATACTGATGTTCACCTTTTTAGAAGTTGCTCACTGTGTTCTTGCTAATACCAAAATATTCTGCCGTCTTTCTTTGACTGCTGCTTCCCAGAAAATTTAAAAGATCAACCTCTTTCAGTGTCATCTCTCTGAGTGCTTTTCTTCAGGCCCTCACATCTTGATTAGCTGTAAAATTTTTCAGTAATTGTAGGTCCTACCTACAATTCAGACTGGTCCTTCATGTTGAAAAAAATCTTCTGCAACACATGATAAACAATAACATTTTAGGCCTAATCCAATATGTGGTAATAATAAAACATGAAAAAAGAACTTATACCAAAGAAAAATAACAAAATTAAGGAGGAAAGCCCACATCTTATACCCACTGGTCTATAGTAGACTGAACTGATCAGGTTATAGAAGGTAAATTAATATTGTGTGTCATACTCCAAGTGGTCAAAATACAGCTTACATAAGTGGTCACTGTATAGAGGTTAGTCTTGCATTGAGTACATGTGGTGTACTGATGTACACGTATGGCTGGTCTGCGATTATGTCAACCTAAATAGGTGGTCACTGTAGACAGGTGGTCACCTGTGGAGGTTCTACTGTACATAAACGACTACTCATCCGTGTGTTTTAGTAAAGCTTTATTTAAAAAAAAAAGTGGTGGGGCCAATTTGACCTGTGGGCCATTGGCTGATTGTTGGCTTCACATAAAGTAACATCATACTACAATGATTTCTTGTGAAAACTTGATTACTTATTACAGAGCTTTGAAAATTCAATAGTTAGAGCTTTCAGATAAATTCATTCTTTCATAGTAAGGAAGAATTTGACTTACAAATTTGACATACAGACATTTGTTAAAGTTTAATTTTTAAGGCAGTTTTACTAAATACGTGGTCATTGTGTTCTATTAGAAGATACATAAACTCTTTACACTCAGCCATACGTGTTTTTTGTCACTTGGCACTTCTAATGTTGAACTGTATTAAATTTTGGAAGGATAGGTAGAATGCTACAAATTCTTCTTATGGTTTCTCATTTAAAAAAAATGGCACAAAGCTCAACCCAGGAATGTATCTCTTTCCATTTCTCAGAGTGAATGTGGCTCTCAGATAATATACTCCTTTTCATCAGAAACAACCTTGTTTCTAAATATAGGTGAGACTTACCAATGAGCTTTTTTGAAGTCATGATTTAATGGAGCGTGTGTAAGGTTAGAATAAGATAGATCTGTATTTTACCCTGGGCTTCACCATTTACTAGTTCTCACTGTAGCCTGAATTTCTTCCTTTACTGAGGGCATTTTACTTATTCCACATAGAGTTTATTAGGTACTATTTATCAAGTGTACTAGATGGAAAAGGCTCTTAATGAAAGTTTTCTTTGTTGAACTCCTTTGGGAAATATTTTGTCCCTTTTGTGTTAATGTGTATAATTATAGAATAGTTTTCCTGTTCATAAGATAAACCTGCTATTATTCAGAACTCTGATGTTTAAAATATTTGGGATAAGTATGGGTGATTGCTTTTGACAGCAAAATACTCAAATGGTATAATCTTTTCATCTGCCACTTCCATGGCATGGGATGGGCACAGAAGTGCTCTATTCTCTGTCCTGGATCATTATATGAATATATTAGTCTGTACTGGGGATGGCACTGATGTGTTGTTCTTCTGGTATCGCCAGCATGGAAGAACATTTTAAACTGCTTAATCTTACTTGTAAGGAAGTACTGGAACGGCACACACGAGGATAAAGAATATGCTTTATACGTTGTTTATGATGATAGTGAGGACCTTGAATTCATTAATAGTCTTGAAGAAGCATCACTTTGTTCAAGTTTCAGTTTTGCCTAGATTATTTAAAATCATGTAGCATAAAAATAAATTACAAGAGAAGGTTCACATCTCTAAATTAGAAAAATAGTTTTAACTGTGGAGAAAAAAATTGGACCTTTTATCATGTAGTTTGGCCACACTTTGGCCTTGGGAAGGAGCATTATGTTTGTTACTGTTGGTTTTTGAGTCCGTGCTTCTGTGGCTCAGTTGAATCCTTTCATTCTCTGCTATATTAAGTTGGTCATAAACAAAAACAAAGAATTTGAGGGAAAAAATGAAGAAAAGTAATCATGTGGATTTTATGGATTAACCATAAAAATCACTTTGTGATTTTAACTTGACCACCATGGTCAATCATCTAGAGCACTGAATGTTTAGAATTTAATTCAATGTCCTATAAAGTTTAATTTTCTCTGCTTCAGAAAAATAATTGAGTCTGAAGCTCTCCTAGTATTTTTCTATAATCATGAGAAAGGAAAGCAATTTCTTTTTCTGCCCAAGAATGAGGACAAAAACCTTAATTTTAGTTTATTTACTTTTTTAATATCAGAATATATGGCTAATAGATTTGGAAAAATTACTAATAATGTTTTTATTTTTGCTTTCATTGTGTTCTCCTCGTAATACTGGTCAAATTTTAGTATTTTAAGGGTGCTCTCGGTGTGTTTTGCCATGTTAATGACTTTTATTGTGAAACTTAATCTCATCTAATTTTTGAATATAATGGATATAATTATTGATTTAATAAGACTCTGAAATTTAGTATAATGTCTGTGTAATTATCTTAGTTTATATGCATGTCTCAGTATACATATATGAGTAAGTTCTTTTCTGGCGTTGGAAAGTGGTTTTTAAGTTATAATCACTCAAATATTTAATTCTTTTACTAATACCTGGGAATTGTGAACTATGGAAGCTGTATGTTTGAAAAGACAAATTATATTATTTCTTCATAGAAAATTCTAGAAGGTTGGTGTAACTAGTTCATTTTCCTGCATCATTTCTGCTTATACTAGTAATGAGGCAGGGTTTTTTGCAGAAGGATATTAACTCACTTATTAAAATGTTTCGTTGATCACCTAGTAGGAAAAGATATTTGTTTTGTAAAATAGAGTGTGTATAATCTCTAATACATGAACTATTCTTTTTTGTATATATAAAATTTTGGCAGAGTTTCTAAAACAAAAACTAAATAGCCTGTATATTTGATATTTAATCATATTGAATAAATTCATATATTGAATTAGGTCATAAAATGAATATCTCTTCTGAGAATTTTGCTTTTAATAAAATAATCAAATATAATTTTAAATATATTATTTTGTGTTTCAATTTTACATTGTATTTTCATTTAATTTAATAATTTCCTTTTCTTGTACTTTTTTGGTCTGTTGTCTGTTTTGTCTGATGCATGTCCAGGGTTCTAAGGTTAGTATTACTTCTGTAGTAATTTTTAGTTTCAAATTTTATTTTTGCTTATTTATAAAATTTTTGACTTGGTTATATTTTAAGTTTCCATGTTATCTTTAACATTAGCTATATCCTTTGTATATTTAAAAGATTCTTTGAAAGGATTATTTTTCCAGTGCTTGATGTATAATTATTTTATTGTTTGCACTAATATCTTTCATTATATTATTAAACTATTTGTAATATAATGAAAACAGCAGTATTATAGTCATATGTGCAATCAGATTTTAATTTATTCCAATGAAAATAATTTGGAAGAAGTATATGATTTTAAGATTTAATAATAGTTGTGCGTGATCTTCATTTTTAAACCCTTTGTAATGCTATGTAATATTTCATAATGTTTATATACTAATTTTATATAGAATATAATAAGAATTCTCTTTTAGGTTACTGTTTGTGTTAAGAATGCCTTTTACTGTTTTTTTTTTTCCAAAAATAATAGTTTGGCAGATTACATGGATGACTTAATCATTTTGTTTATAATTCACTCATTTCAAAATGAAAGCAAATTTTGACAGACCAAAACCCTCAAAACCATTAATAAACTAAGAAAGCTATCTCGCAATTTCAGTAATACAAATTGATGATGAATTTTTTTCAGAATACATGCCTAGACATACTAAGGGCTAACAATTTGAAAAATTATTCAGAATAATTGATGGAGCTGTGCACTGCCATTATAGCACAGTCAAATTGAAAACTGAGGTTTAAAATAATTTTTTTGCCTTTTGTAAGTAACTTATTGTGTCGTGGTCATAGATTTTTAACTCATGCTATGAACTGATGCTATATATCCACGAAGTGCTAGGAGATAAGGAATCAGCGTTTGAAAATCCAAGTAATATATTAATCGTTTCTTTAGGTCATGAATATTACATTGAAACTAGTTGTGAATTAACAATTGAAATCAAATTTCTTTCTGTTTCCAAGTTTATTTGAGAGAGAATTACCCCCATTTGATGTTAAATAAAATGAAGAAAGTTTGTTAGATACTCTTCTGTATTTGGGACTGCATTTAGTTATATAAGGCTTACGATAGTCGTCACCTATTGGTTTCATTGCCCACTTTGTACGTGGGAAATTTTTGAGTGTTTTGGTGTGTGTGTGTTTTTTTTTCTTTAGTCAGTGTTTTCTGCTTACATTTCCACGTTAATGTTCCTGCTTCTTCCAAGCAGGAAGACATTTAGGTAGAAGGATGGAGATCAACAATCTCAAAATGGAACTAAATAGGAGCAGACACCCAGTACATATGCTCAGCTTGTAGTTGACTTTATCATTTGGTTAAGAGGTAAAGTTAATCAGTATGGCTAGTGTGCCCATTTTCAGAAAATTTAGACAGTAGATTTTAAAATTTATAAAACATTGCTTATTTCTCTCCATTCTTTGAGGTGATGAAGAATTGCAGCTTAGTAATAAAGAACAAAAATAATTAAAATGTTATATAGTACACAGGGAAAAAAAAGAAATGTTGCCATTGACTACAAAATTAGACATTTTCAGAAATAGAATACTTTGTAATATTCCCTCTGCATCAGGAAATTATATTTTATAGACAGTATTTTAGTGGTAGTGCAGCTTCTAATCTTAAATGCTCTTGAATTCTCCTATTGCTAGTGTTCCATAGATCACGAATTCAATATCTATAGATGAGTTACGGAACATATTGATTATCTTTACTGTAGAGT
Source organism: Perodicticus potto (assembly GCA_963574655.1). Taxonomy (NCBI): domain Eukaryota; kingdom Metazoa; phylum Chordata; class Mammalia; order Primates; family Lorisidae; genus Perodicticus; species Perodicticus potto. Next base: position 39,555 of record CAUYRH010109847.1, read on the forward strand.
TTTTTTGTACATATGAAGTATTTATTGGTTTTAGTTTATTATAGAATAGATAAGATATTGTTACATATTCTAATTTGACAGCCACCTCATATTGGTGCCATTGTAATTGTCATAAATCTTTCTTCTTATTCCTCATACATTTATAGGAATGAAAAATTAAAGCATATATTTTTATTACTAAGAATGAGCATTTTAAGAAAGTTTATATCTTTGTAAATTGATAAGGTAAAACAAAACTAGTGTAAGTACATACATGTGATCATTTCTAAATTATCTTTCTGAATGATCTTAAGTTTAGAAAGTAGTTTTTACAACGAAAGATATTTAAACTTAATGTTGGTTTTAAAATGGACTTTATCTTTAAGAATAATTGATAGGTAAACTATTATAACTCAATTTGATAATTAGCTCCAGTGATATATGGAATTAGTTTATAATTTAGTTTACAAAATATAGTAAGTATACTAAATGTATGTGCAGTATATGTGCATTATGTATATAATATACTAAATAAGATTTAAATCTTCTACTTTTTTAAAGACGGAATTGGAAAATATTGAAGTGACACAAGGCATGTCAGCTGAGACCGCAGTCACTTTCCTCAGCCGACTTATGGCTATGGTTGATGTACTTGTCTTTGCCAGCTCTCTAAATTTCAGTGAAATTGAAGCTGAAAAAAACATGTCTTCTGGAGGTTTAATGCGACAGTGCCTAAGACTAGGTAAGTATGTTAAGAATAGAGTGCACAGGCTCGGCAGCTGTGGCTCAACGGGCTAAGGCGCCAGCCACGTACACCTGAGGCTGGCGGGTTCAAATCCAGGGCCCGCCAAACAACAATGACGGCTGCAACCAAAAAATGGCCGGGCGTTGTGGCGGGCGCCTGTAGTCCCAGCTACTTGGGAGGCGGAGGCAGGAGACTCGCTTGAGCCCAGGAATTGGAGGTTGCTGTGAGCTGTGATGGAGCAGCACTCAATCCAGGGTGACAGCTTGAGGCTCTGTCTCAAAAAAAAAAAAAAAGAAAGAAAACGAAAACAGAGAGAGGGTTAGAAGAAAAGGAAAGGCTGAAGGTTAGAGGGGAAGGTGGTAAATAGCAGGGCAGGGCTC
>CAUYRH010109848.1:0-13449 GCA_963574655.1 Perodicticus potto
CCACAACGCCCGGCCATTTTTTGGTTGCAGCCATCATTGTTGTTTGGTGGGCCCGGGCTGGATTCGAACCCGCCAGCTCAGGTGTACGTGGCTGGCGCCTTAACCTGTTGAGCCACAGGCGCTGAGCCTGATGACTTTTCAAAGACCACACAGGACCTGAGTGGCAGGAGGAATCATCATTCCCTGCCCTCCCCACCCTCATCCTCTGGGGAAAAAAACCCAGGCCCCACTGGACCAGCCCAAAGGGCTGGGGCTGAGGGGAAACCTGCCTGGGCTCTCCAACCAGCCAGCCCTCTGAACCATGCAGCTAGAGACGTCCTGGACAGGACCTTCCTCCTGGGGACTGCAGCCTCTCTCTGAAACCCAGCCTGGTTGCTGGGCACTGTCAACAAAACACTCCCCACAGGCCCAGGCCTCGCCAGGGACCAGAACCATGATCGTCCAGGGAGCAGCCTGAAGGCTACTTGGGAAAGGGTCTAGCTGGGAGGTGGAGGGGCTTTGTATTTGGAAAAATTGTCAGGAAATGTGGCCTCCTCCTTGGAAGCCTCCTTCCTTTTTCTCACACCCTCTGAAAGGGTAGGCTCCCCAGACATGGAGAGAGCCCAGGAAGAGCCCTCTGAAGAAAGGGAGGATGTAGTGGCCACCAAACCCAGCTCACCCCTGGCCCCAAGACCCAGGTCTACCCCATTCCACCTGTGTAGGGCACAATTCACACCCTCCTGGACCGGCCAGGGCCCCTCGGTGCCTCGCAGCATGCACTCCTACTCTTCCACAGGCAGTCCTGTAGTTTTATAATCTTTATTATTTTTTCCCTGATAACAAAAGCAGAACAGCCTCATTATTTATAAAAAATATATAGAAATGTCTAAAATAGAGGTGAAAGCCAGCCTGCAGCCCAGTCCCAGATACACAATATGGTATGATAGGCTCAAACCACACAGACTGATCTGCAGCTCGCTTCTTCAAGGAGGTTCTTTGAAATCAAAACTGATCATAGCTCAGTGCCTGTAGCTCAGAGACTAGGGTGCCAACCACATACACTGGAGCTGGCGGGTTCGAATCCAGCCCCGGCCTGCCAAACAACAATGACAACGACAGCCAAAAAATAGCCAGGCATTGTGGCAGGTGCCTGTAGTCCCAGCTGCGCAGGAGGCTGAGTCAAGAGAATCGCTTAAGCACAAGAGTTTGAGGTTGCTGTGAGCTGTGACATCTAGCACTCTACAGAGGGCAACATAGTGAGACTCTGTCTCAAAAAGGAAATCAAAACTGATCATGTCACTTCCATGTTTGAACAACTCTAGCAGCTTCCTACAGCTCTCAGGTAAGAGCACTTTCCTTATCTTGGCTATGAGACCTGCCTGCCTCTCTGCTCTAATCTAGAACCTCCTCTCTCCCGGCCACACTGCCTTCTCTCAGGCCCTGATCTTCTGTCCTCCCCCTTCCTCCCTCCTTCTCTCTTTTATTCTCTCACCCCCTCCTCCTTCTTTACCTTCTGTCTGTCCATAGGCTGCATCCCAGTTCCCACTGGGAATGCTGTTCACCTGGTAAACTTCAGTCCTCTTTCAGATCTCCAATTACTCCTTCAGAGAAGTCTCACTTCCCAAGACCGACCAATTCAAGGAGGGGAGAGCTGTTTTTTGTTTTGTTTTGTTTTTTGAGACAGAGTCTCACTTTGTTGCCCTCGGTAGAGTGCTGTGGCATCACAGCTCGCAGCAACCTCCAGCTCTTAGGCTAGGGCAATTTTCCTGCCTCAGCCTCCTGAGTACCAGGGACTACAGGCACCCACCACAATGCCCGGCTATTTTTGTTGCAGTTGCCACTGCTGTTTTAGCTGGCTAGGGCTGGGTTCAAACCCATCACCCTAAGTATATGGGGCTGGCGCCCTACACACTGAGCCATTTTTTTTTTTTTTTTTTGGTAGTGACAGAGTCTCACTTTGTCACCCTCGGTAGAGGGTAGAGTGCCGTGGCGTCACACAGCTCACAGCAACTTCCACCTCCTGGGCTTAGGCGATTCTCTTGCTTCGGCCTCTCAAGTAGCTGGGACTACAGGCACCCGCCACAATGCCCGGCTATTTTTTTGTTTTGCAGTTCAACTGAGGCTGGGTTTGAACCTACCACCTTTGGTATATGGGGCCAGCGCCCTACTCACTGAGCCACAGGAGCCACCCTCAAGAGCTGTTTTTTTGTTCACTATTCTCTACCAAGTGTCTGGGACATGGTGAATGTTTAATAAATACTTGTTGGATGGATGGACATAGTAGGTACTAATTATGTGATTGCTTCAATGGCCAGCACAATGCTGGGTATGGGAGAACTCAATAGAATAATAAACCAAAGGCAGGTTCTCAAAGGCTGGAGGTTAGCAGGCCAGGGATGAGGCAGGTGGGCATTTGGGTAAATGCTAAAATACCATTTCTAAGGGCTTCAGGGGCATAGGTTTTGAGGTACCTTTGTGATGTTGTTAAGTTATTGCCTGGTGGTCTTCTATAATCTTGCTGTTAAACACAGACCCTAGAGAGAGGGACCTTTGCTTCCACTTTTTGTAACTCCTTTGTTGCACTCCTTGCCCTTCCTCTTAGCCCTTAGGCCAGGCCAAAGGTCTATAGAATGTGTGTTAAATGGTTGGATGTATGGATAGATGAATGGATGGATGGATAGATGAATTGGATCAATAGGTAGATGAAATTAATGGATGGACAGATGAATTAGATGTATGTATGTATGGATTAGATATATGTATATATGTATTGGATGGATTGGATGGATAAATGAATTGGATGGATGGGAGGATGGACTGAATGGATTGGATACATGTATGGATGGATTGGATGATGGACAGATGGATTAGGTGAATAGATGGATGGATGGATGGATGGAAGGATGGATGGATGGGTGGGTGGATGGATGGATGGATGATGGACAGATGGATTAGGTGAATAGATAGATGGATGGATGGATGGATGGATGGAAGGATGGATGGATGGGTGGGTAGATGGATGGATGGATGATGGACAGATGGATTAGGTGAATAGATGGATGGATGGATGGATGGAAGGATGGATGGATGGGTGGGTGGATGGATGGATGGGTGGATCGATGGATGGATTGGGTAGATGGATTGATGAATGGTTTGGATAGATAGGTAGATTGAATGGAGACAGATGGATGAATTGGATAGATGGACAGGTGGATTGAATGGATGGAGAGATGGAAGAATGGATGGACAAACAGATGGATTAGATGGATGAATGGATGGACGAAAGAGCTAAAAAAGCTGGCAGGCTGTCAGAGATCCTTAATCTACACTCTGATTTTTAAAATGAGGAAACTAAAGTCTAAAAGAGGTGGAGTATATCTTTAGTCACTTCCTCTCTTTGAGAATTTGTATTGAATTCTTCTCTTCAGTCTATAAACATGTTGAAATTCCTTCCACACCAAACAAAACAAAGCACCTCTTTCCATCTTCCTACAATCTTTTTTCTTGTGAGCTATGACTTCCTCCTTTCCTTTCACTGCCAACCTCTTGAGGGTCATTAAAACTCACTCACTGGACTTCCTCATCTCCCACCATCTCTGACCTTTTATCTTCTGGCTTCCATCCACATCATCATGGTAATGGGTCCTCAGTTGCCACTTGCCAGGGGCCTTGTAACCCTTGACCCCATCCTTGGCCCCAGGCAGCGTTTGGCACTGTCACCAAATCTTCTTTCCTAAAAGCTCTGCTCTGTACAGGGCCACTCTCTTCCTGCTCTCTTCTGAAATCTTTAATGGCATCTCTTCCCCCAGCACCTTCAACCACAGTTCCAGTCTCACCCTCTCTTTGCTCTCATCTGATTCTCTCAATATTACTGAGTGCCTCTGGTTGTCAGGCACCTTGCGAGGCTCTTGGCTGCATCGTCTTGTGTAACCTTCCCACTGAGCCTCTGACATAAGTGTATCAGTATCATCTGTACTTCACAGGTGGAGAAGCTGAGACCCAGGGGAGGTAAGTACATTGCCCATGACCTCACAGTTGGTAAGTGGCATTTTTGGGACAGGACCAAAATCTTGCTATTTCCAAGTCTGTGCTGTTAGTAATGAATCCACACCTTTCTCTTGACAGCCCCATCTACACTCCGGCTTCACAGCTCTTCTTTTAACTCCTAAGTTGATTATTTTCAGAGGTGACCTCCCTCTGGAACTCTAGACTTGGTCTTCCAAAGTCCTGATGAAATATTTTCTTGTTTTGTTTTTTGTTTTGGGAGGGGTTTGTTTGTTTGTTTTTTAGAGACAGAGTCTCATTTTGTCACCCTCAGTAGAGTGCCAGATAGTCACAGCAACCTCTAGCTCTTGGGTTTAGGCAGTTCTCTTGTCTCAGCCTCCCGAGTAGCTGGGACTACAGGTGCCTGCCACGACACCCAGCTATTTTTTTGTTATTGTTGCAGTTTGGCCAGGGCTGGGTTTGAACCCGCCACCCTCAGTATATGGGGTCGGCACCCTTCTTACTGAGCCACAGGTGCCGCCTTGAAATATTTTCTTAGATATCTCTCTAAAATCTCAAAGCCAGATTCCTTAGATCTCTTGCCAGGCTGATCTTTGCAGTCTGTGTTCAAATGCCTGCAAGTGGCTCCCAGGTGCCCAGTGATCTGGGGGCAGATTCTTCCCTGTTAGCCTCAGGCTTGCCTGCAATGTCACACTTCCTTCCTGCCCCCTGCCTGGTCTGCCAGATCTCCTGTCTCCTCCTGCTTCTGACCCTCTCTCTGTATGTTCTGAAAGAGTCCAGTGTTCCTTGCGGCCCCACCTCTGCTCAGAGATCACCCTCCCTGGATGCCCTTCCTCTGTGACCACTTGACCTCAGAAATCCTTTGTACTAGAAAACAAGCCAGCAGGAAATGTTCTAAACATCAGTAGTGGTTACTGCCAGTGAGGGGGTTCCAGGTGACTTGTATTTTCACATCTGTTCAGTGTTTTCCCAATTTCCTGTAATGGCTATGTTTCACTTTACAATCAGAGAACAACCAGTTAAAATAATTTCAAAAGTGAATCTTATTCATCCACCCTGCCCACATCCTCTTTGACCCCCTTCTGTAGCTTTGTTCACACGAGGCGTCCTTCAAGGTGTGTGTGGGGGGGCTGCCTTTGCCACTTGAGCGCCAGGTATTTGCTCATGCATTGTGAGGCCCCTGTTCCTCCCCCAATGCTCTGGGTGTGCAGGGCACCCACAACACAGGAGGACCAGAGTTAAACGCATGAGGACCAGAGGTCTAGGGGCTTGTCCAGAGCCATCAAAGACATAGAGCCCAAAGCTGCCAATAGGAACTAAACTCCAAAGATGGCATTCAATACAAAATGAATGTTCCAGAAAATACATATATAGCATGTTCCCACTGAAAAATAAAAGGCCCCACACATATACACATATATGTGCTTACAGGTACACAGACTATCTTTGGAAGAATACTCCCAGTATCCTGGTAATAGCACTTGTTCAGGGGAAGGGCTGGGGACACAGCAGAACTGGATAAAAGAGATCAGAGGAGGGATGAGCCTTCAGGTTTGAAAACTGTTTACATGTACCTTTAAAAAAAGAAAAAAACCAAACCAACGAAACCTAAAACAACTTACAAAATAGAACCGAAGTAACTTATGCGGGAGCCACAGCTGTTAAGTGGGAGGAACTCAGTACTTGGTATCACTTTCTGAGGCCTCCCGTCCCCCTTGCCTCCAGGGGATCCTCGCTGGAGGAGGCAGGGCACAATCCAGACCTTCTAACCAATCCCTGCAGACGGACCCTAGACCCTATTCAGCAAGGACTCTTGACCACCATGAGGTGGTCGCTGCAGGGAGCCCAGAGCCAGAGTGTCCTGTCACCACGGGCCCCCTCCCAGGGGAAGCAGCTCCTCCCTGGGGCGGGCAGGTCAGCACAGGCCTGTGGGCACTGGGGGATTTGCCACACCCTCGCTGGACACCTTTCTCAGGGTGGGCGATGCCAACTGACAGCAAGGTGGTGACTCAGCACCTTGGCAGCTGCTCTTCCTCAGGGAGAGGGCTGGCTGGCACGTGCCGGGGCGTGGTGGGCAGGATGTGGTGGGAAAACAGTGGTGACCTGGCTTCTCCACTGGCCAGGATGTCCTGGGCGTGGGCTGAGGGCTTTGGGCATCATTTATCTCCTTCTCCACTGAGTGGGTAAGGACAAGCCTGGGCACAGCCCATCAGGCTGCCAGCCAGGGAGGAAATTGTCATCAACAAAATAATACTTTACATTTCTTGGCAGCCTTTTATCTGAGGATCTCAAAGCACTGAAAAACCCAGATACTACTTGCAGAGTAAGAATTTGCCTAGAGCAAGAAAGAGCTCGGAGTCAAAGTTGAGGCCAGCCAAATCCTTCCAGCAGCATCCCTTCCTGTTCCCAAATGGGACCCACACACCTGCTGCCCCCTCACCCCCAGGCCTAGGGTCCTGGCTTTGTCTCTGCCACCCCCCTATTCAGCCACAGACACTGAAGGGCGTAGACAGTCTGTCACTCAAGACCAACCAATGGCCAGAGCCACCAGAACGAGCTCCCACCCCGGTAAGGGGCCCACCTGGGTGGCCAAGCTTGGAATGTGGGTGCATACAAAGAACCCTGGCTTGGGACTCAGTGGGCCTGGGTTCTCATTGCTGTGGCCACTTGTAGGACTTTTGTCCCTCTTCTCCCACCAGGGCTTCAGTGTCCTTATCCAATTAAAGGTGCTTGGAATCTCCAGGAGCTGCAAAAGGTTCTAAAGAAAACTTGGCCTTTTTCAGTGATCTTTGTGGCTTTTGTCAACCCTTGATTCAAACATGATTTCCCAAATATATTTTACACTACCTGAATATTTGTACTAAGGGCACCGTGCACACTGACGAGCAATGCACTATTTGCATCTGTTGGAGCCCACTCGTGTCCATACTGATTTTGTAAGTAGCACAGCAACATGTTGAAAACTTGAACTCAGAAAATAAACCTGAATGAATGGAGTACAGTTTTTATCAATTACCAATACACTGGGGCTCCATGTCTAGTCAATCACCAGAAGGAGAGACACAGGGAAGGGACATGACCAGCAAGTTTCTGCTGAGTGACTTCTGGGACCCACAGCTGTGTTGGGGAATTTTCTCAGCAAATCATAAAACACCTTGAGCTCTGAGTGCCACTGACTGGCAGAGATCTTCAGAGCCAGTTCTAGAGTCACTGAGCTGACCTGGAAGAGGTGGGGTCTGTTTCGGCTCCAGGGTAGGGGGATCAAAGCCTTGCAGGAGCTGCCTATAGATAAGAAACAAATGTTAATAACTCAAATCACAGGTTGGGGGGCACACCTCACTCATGTGAATGCATCTGTTCCTCACATCTACCCAAGGAGGTTTAGCTTCCTTTTACAGGCAAGGAAACTAGGGCACAGATGGCTGGACACCATGTAAGACCAGCAGCTAGAATGTGACAGTGCTGGGCACCAACCACCAGGCTGGGGTAGAGCCCAGAAATCTGTACTTGTACTAGGCATGCCAGGTGATTCAGGGAATTCCAATCCAGGTGGTCCACAGAATCCTCTCTGAGAAATACTTTCCTGTATTTTGCTGGGTTCAGAACTTGGATAGAGATGGAATTGCTAATAGTTCTGGCTGGCACACGTCTTATCAGCACCTGTTTCTTACTGGCCTTTTACCTAAGAGGTGGCTAAGGCTGAACAAGGTCTCAGAGGGGTCTCTGGGCCTGACACAGGTGAGCCCCTGCCCCTTCCTTCACTTGTATATCCCCATCAATAAACTGGGGCTTGGAGACTTGATGTTACCCAGTTGCCCTTCCTGCTTTGATTTGACTCCTAGGATTCAATCCCCAGGCTCCACGAGGGGTGACAGCCCAGAGACTGAGAACTCAGGTCTCAGCGTGGCTAAGTCTGAGTTATTAGTTATTTAGTAAGTAGTGAGACATCCCTGAAGCCAGGATGCTGGCTCCAAGGTCCCCACAGTCTTAACCTCCAAGCAGTGGGGTCAGCAAGGGCAGGGCCATGAGAATAGTCCATCCAGGTACAATAAGAAAAAGTATCGTCTACAGAAAAATTTCAGATAATAACAAACCAAACAGTAATGCGCTAGCAATTCCAATCAAAGTCAAGGACAAGCTACTCCTCCAAAAGAGTGGGCCATTCCCACGGCCCTGACTGTGGTGTGCCACCCACTGCCACTCTGCCACGCTCCTCGTGAGGTTTTGCAAGTGACCACTATGAAGGGAGGCTTCTCAGGGGAAGGAGAGGAAGCAGCTTGGTCAGGTCCCTGCAACATGGTCCCCATCCAGTGACAAGAGCTGTGACAAAGATATATAAGAGGACATGGTCGGGGTGGTTACAGAGCTCGTTTACTTCAGGCTAAAAATAGGTTCATTCCCATAGCAGGTGGGTGACTCAGCAAGCCTGGGGAAGGCTTCTAGAGGGAGGAAGTGTGGAGCCTGCTGGCCCCAGTTTCCCCCAGGTGCCAGGACAACAGGAAGGGGCAGACGATAGAAACGTAGTATGTATTTCACAACCTTTCCTGGGCCTGATGACTTTCTCCTGCCCCCCTTCTCCAAACTCACCTTTCAAAGCTATGAAATTGCTGACATGGCCAAGCTACCAAACTTGTGGTAGCTTCCTCCAGACCATAAAGAGAGAGGCGAGAGAAGGAGCATGTGTGTGTGTGTGTGTGTGTGTGTGCGTGAGCAGGGATATATGTCAGTGTGTGTGTGTGTGTGTGCACGTGTGAGCAGGGATATATGTCAGGGTGTGTGTGTGTGCACGTGTGAGCAGGGATATATGTCAGTGTGTGTGTGTGTGTGTGTGTGTGTGAGCAGGGATGTGTGTCAGTGTGTGTATGTGTGTGTGCACGTGTGAGCAGGGATGTGTCAGTGTGCATGTGTGTGTGTGTGCGTGTGTGAGCAGGGATATATGTCAGGGTGTGTGTGTGTGTGCGTGTGTGTGAGCAGGGATATGTGTGTCAGTGTGTGTGTGTGTGTGAGCAGGGATGTGTGTTAGTGTGTGTATGTGTGTGTGCACGTGTGAGCAGGGATGTGTCAGTGTGCATGTGTGTGTGTGCGCACGTGTGAGCAGGGATATATGTCAGTGTGTGTGTGCATGTGTGAGCAGGGATATATGTCAGTGTGTGTGTGTGTGCGTGAGCAGGGATATATGTCAGTGTGTGTATGTGTGTGCGTCTGTGTGAGCAGGGATGTGTGTCAGCGTGTGTGTGTGCACGTGTGAGCAGGGATGTGTGTCAGTGTGTGTGTGTGTGTGTGAGCAGGGATATGTGTCAGTGTGTGCGCGTGTGTGTGAGCAGGGATATGTGTCAGCGTGTGTGTGTGTGTGTGAGCAGGGATATGTGTCAGTGTGTGTGTGTGTGTGCGCGTGTGTGTGAGCAGGGATATGTGTCAGTGTGTGTGTGTGCACGTGTGAGCAGGGATGTGTGTCAGTGTGTGTATATGTGTGCATGTGTGAGCAGGGATATGTGTGTCAGTGTGTGTGTGTGCACGTGGTAGTAGGGATATATGACAGGGTGTGTGTGTGTGTGCGTCTGTGTGAGCAGGGTGTGTGTCAGCGTGTGTGTGTGCACACATGTGAGCAGGGAAATGTCAGTGTGTATGTGTGTGTGCACGTGTGAGCAGGGATAGGTGTCAGTGTGTATGTGTGTGTGCACCTGTGAGCAGGGATATATGTCAGTGTGTATGTGTGTGTGCGTGTGTGAGCAGGGATATATGTCAGTGTGTATGTGTGTGTGCACGTGTGAGCAGGGATAGGTGTCAGTGTGTGTGAGCAGGGATAGATGTCAGTGTGTGTGTGCACGTGGTAGCAGGGATAGGTGTCAGTGTGTATGTGTGTGCACGTGTGAGCAGGGATATGTGTCAGTGTGTGTGTGTGCACGTGTGAGCAGGGATATGTGTCAGTGTGTGTGTGTGTGTGTGTGTGTGTGGCACATGCATGTCTCGCAGGGGTGGGAAGATAAGTAGGTCACACAGACCTAAGGAATCTGTCCTTGTTTCTGACTTCCCCAGCTGCTGAGGCTCGATGCCCCAGGAAATGAAAAATGCTCTCTTCTCCCCTTCCCAGACTCTCCAGGAAGCAACCACAGTCCCGGCCTTCTGGACACCCCTCCAGAGATTCAGCAGAAGCTGAAGAGTGGGGCGACTATGTAGAGAATTCAGCCCCACCGCAGGCAACTCTGAGCAGATTGATGTAATGGGAAGAGGCAGGACTGGGCTCCAGGAGCCCTAGTTTCTGCTCCTGGCTCTGCTGCTCATTTGCTATGTGACCTTGAGCAAGTCAATTTTCCTTTTGGGTCTCTAGTTTCTCCACTGTTTAACCTTTTTCTAATTTCTTCAACAAACACATATTAAGTGCATCCTGGGCCATACAGTTTACATTGTTCTCACTTCCAGGGTAAAGTTCCATTTCCATTTCCTGTGCCCGCCTTGCTAAACAGGAAAATAACGACTATGGAGGATTGAAAATGACCAGGAAGTCATTGTACCTCCCCCTAGCAAAAACTGGCACCATTTCTCCATCCATCCCTTGATTCTGGGCTGACCTTGTAACTGGCTTTGACAATGCCATGAAAGCGGCCCTTTACTTTTGCTCCTGCCCTCTTGGAACCCAGCTGCCATATGAAGAGGCCTGGGCTAGCCTGCTGGAGAGGCCACAGAGGGGATAACCAAGGCTCCCTGACCAGTGGCTTCAGCCTACAGCCAGCCAAGGCAGCTGGGCGTGGAGAGCCCCCAGGCCCCAGCCTACCGACCCAAAATATGAATGTGAGCCCAGCCCAAACCACTTGAAGCAGAGCAGACACTAGCTACCCAGCTGAGCCTGGTCCAAATTGCCAATCCACAGAATTGTGAGCAATTAAATGGTTGGCAGATTTAAGCTACTATGTTTCAGGGGGGGGTTGGTACAAATAACATGAACATTTAGTGACCATTTTCAAGGTGCCAGGGATGTATATGTTTTACATATAGAATCTCGTTTATTCCTCACCTCAACCATGTGAGGCCGGTATTACTATGTTAATTTCGATTTTACAGGTGAGAACACTGAGGCACAGGAAGAAGAAACAAATGTGATGAAAAGTAACAAGCTGGTGAGTAGGGAGCAAAAAGTCCAAGTTTCAGAGCTCATGCTGTTAATTAACCCTTACCCTACATAGATCCCAGTAGACTTGGTTTTGCCCTCACACTGTTTTTGGTCTAGGTGTGAGACTGGCTTTCAAGAAACACAGAAATGTATATATAAGAACAAAGAGTGCTAAGTGCTGTGAAGAGAATGGGTGCTATGGTGAGTTTACTCCCCTCTGGGGAGTGCCGTGGTGAAAGGGGCAATGCTGAATGAGCTGGGCAAAGGAAATGTTTGCAGATCTGTGGTTTTCCAAGTTCAGTCAGCATAGAAGTCCCCAGAGACCTTATTAGAAATGCAAATTCCTGTGCCTCCTTCCCCAGAGATTCTGATTTTCTAGAGCCACCCCTAGATATTCTGGTTTGGTGGGTCTGGTTGGTTGGGGGCCTGGTATTTCTTTTCTTCAACCTGCTCCTCAAGTGAGTTTTGTCAATCAGGGAAATTTGAATAGCACAGCTGAGTGGTATCACCTGAGGAGATTCAACACACATTCTGAGGTTAAAATGACTACCCAGTTGGTCTGGGGTGAGTAGTTTAAAAAGCTCCTCAGGTGATTCTAATGTGCACCCAGGGCTGGGAACTGATTCTAGAAGATTCTACAAAGTCCCAGACTGCTTTTCTTTAGCTCTTTGGAGACTTCAAGGTTACCTGGTGCCTTCACTTTGGCAATTTAATACTGTGGAGGCAGGCCCAGAACTGAGCCTGAGGTAACGTCTCTCACGGGCCCCTCCTCACAGACTCTCCTCCCAGAAAATGTTCCCAGGGTTCTCCCCACTGGCTCCCCATGGTTTCCCCAGTTCTCTTTGCTTTTTATGTGTTTTAAAGTAGAGAGTTTTTTTAACTGCAGGGAGAAAATGGTGAGTACCTGTGAGTATTTGTCCTCCTCTAGGGCCCTACAAGGCCCTACAAGCCCCTTTGCTTTATCCTTTCTCCGACACCCCGGCTCTCGGGGTGCAGATTCCCCAGTCTCTAGAGAATGACAGCATCTGTGGTGGGGCCCGTGAGAAGAGGCGGGTAGCGGGTGAACAATTTCTCATCTGGCATCTTGCTTGTCTTCCAAATAAGGCGGGGGGAGGGGTCCTCCTGATGCAGCTTGATTTAGACCAGAGGGAGTAAAGGCATCCACTCTTGGCTTGGGGCCTGCTGGAGGTGAGGGCAGAGGGAGGAGGCTACTGGCCCAGAACAGATACAGCCCCTGGGAGCAACAGCAGGGCCTGAGCCAGGGGAGGTGGCTGTCACAGCGCAGGTGTGAGCAAGGCCACCTTCCTGAGAGCTTTGGTCCTTAGCTTTGTTTCCTTCGTGGTCACCACACCGAGCTGAGCAGTCGTGAGAACTCAAAGATCACAGTGGGGCCTGGGGCACAATGGGCATTTTCTTCTTCTTTCTTATCTTCTTACATTTATAAAAATTCTCCTTGTGGTACTTTTTTTTAGCTACTTTTGGCCGGGTCTGGGTTTGAACCCGCCACCTCCAGCATATGGGGCCGGCGCCCTACTCCTTTGAGCCACAGGCACCGCCCATACTCTTCTTTTTTTTGTTTTTTTAACTTTATTCAAATTAATATGAAGGAACAATATTTAGGTTACATTGTTCTCACTTCAGGGTAAAGTTCCATGTGTAGAGGAGCCCCTCCCCCCGGGGGGGGGTTACACACCCTCACAATGTGCACGTTAGGTGAGATCCCGCCTCACGCCCTCCTTCCTTCACCATACAGCCTCCCACCTCTCCCCCCTCCCGCTTCCCTCTACCCCAGAACTGGACTGTAATAGTGTTTTATTGTTCTTAGGGACATGTAATTGTTTATCTATTGATTTCATATTAGTATGGAGTACATTGGATATTTATTTTTACATTCCTGCAATAATTTACTAAAAGGAATGTATTTCAACTTCATCCAGGTAAATGTAAAAGATGTAAAGTTTCCATCTTTTTTAATGGCTGGATAATATTCCATGGTATACATACACCACAGTTTGTTGATCCATTCATGGGTTGACAGGCACTTAGATTGCTTCCACAACTTGACAATTATGAACTGGGCCACAATAAACATCCTAGTACAAACGTCTTTGTAGGTAAAATGATTTTTGTCCTCCTGGGTAGATACCCAGTAGTGGGACTGCAGGGTCTAATGGAAGATCTACTTTTAGATCTTTGAGGATTCGCCATACTCCTCTCCAAAGGGGCTGTATTAGTTTGCAAGTGTTCTCTTTTCTTCACATCCACACCAGCATGTGGTGTTTTGGGACTTTGTGATGTGGGCTAATCTTGCTGGGGCTAGGTGATACCTTAGAGTCGTTTTCATTTGCATTTCTCTG